>APFE030028128.1:0-31977 GCA_000404065.3 Pinus taeda | reverse complement strand
CTGGACTCGTTAAAATTCGACAATAAAGGACCTGTTCTATTACAAACAGGAACGGACCACTCCTTCTTAGGGTGTGCATTTAAACTAAGTTGGACTCACCCGAAGGGTGAGCTTATAATCAAGCATATGTTATCCTCCTCAAGCTTGTAAAAAATAAAGAGGTACTTGCCAGAAATGGTGGGGGAAAAGAGAGAAAAGTGAGTCTGTTTGTCATATTTTATAACCACTGTTGAACACGACACTTTCATTTACCTGGGTTGGGAAATCCTTTACCTGACAGTTGATCGAACCATATTGAAAGTCTTCAGTCGGTTTCTGGGTATTAAGTTTGGGTCAATCATCACCAAACCATCTTTCATGTCGTTATGTGTTCAAGAGCTCAGTGCAAATAAGCCATTCATCTGCAAAATGTCTATCATCCATCTTAACCATCCCTGAGTCATTCCTTGCAACTAAATTTCTTCAACTTGATCTATGATTTCGTGTCGTGAGCTTGCTTACGACGGATCGCTTTCTATCGACTCCAACTCATTATCTAGAAACATGATATAGGAATCATCAGTACCTTGAGATCTGCATGTCTCAATGGCAGGTTTCTCGCCTTTGATGACAGTTTGCATCATCGACTTTTGATCAAAGGATTCTGTGACATGTTCGACATCAACACATCTTATCACATTTCATGGATTGTGCTGAGTACTTTGAGAGCCATTGTTATTATTGGTGGTTTCTCTCACACTTGTTAACAGTTTACATCATTGACTGGTAATCAAGCAGTTTCTACCATGTTCAACTTCGACACATTCAATCGCATGGATAGAACCGTACTATTTCGAGACGTAGAAATGAAGACCCTGGATCTAGTTTCCACCATCTAGGTTGCGGGGAATTTTGTATTCATTATATTATGGACTATTCATAAACAGATGGCTGCGTCCATACTGTGTCCACATGTGTCTGTACTTATGATGTGTTACGAGATCATTCCTATATCATATCAGTAGTTAGTCTTCTAGTCAGTTTTCAGTCTCTTAGTCAGTTTTTATCTGAGTATGGGAATGCCTACCTCAGCGATGATATGATCTCATATATATATTTTGCATTGAATGCTTTTACAGGTTCCAACCGGGCTCTCCGCAAGATGATCCTCGAAATGATAAAGCACTTCACTCTTCCTATATGATAAATGAAAAAATCCTCATATACTACAGACTTCGCACTTTAGGGGGAAATCTGTTACACAAAAATATCATCACCTTGATTATTTGCAGTCAGTTTTGGTCTATTACCACCTATACCAGTTTCCTAAGAAAGTCTCAAACCTCAGCTCTTCAAAACAAGCTTTAGAAATGAGAGAAAGACATCAAAAAAGCAATGTAACTCTGGTTCCGCACTTTCTCTCACTTTTGCCTGCGGGCCCACACCTTTTGTTCAGTATATCTGCATACTTATATGCTCTGTATGTAAAGGGGAGGGTGCGTACCCCTGTGAAAGTCAAAAGACACAATTTTTATCTTAAAAAACTCATTTTGGGTTAATTCTAGAGTTTTCTAGAAAGATTTGTTACGTGGATTGTTCGCTTCAAGTGGTTCATGCATCCCATAAGTGGAGGAACTAATCCCTTGTTGAGAGGAGCAATCCCTTTGAAGGAGGACTTGGTAACTGATCTCCATTGCACTATAAATTGAGGCATTGGGTCAGTGGCTTGAGAGGTTATAAGCTGAATCTTTGAGGGTAAATGCTAGTGAAATCAAGACTTCCTATTTGAGCTTAAGAGGAGAGATCACATACCTTTTTAGCTTCATTGGGAAGTGAGTGAAGCTTGTCAAAGTAGAGGAGACTTCTTGTTGGACCCTGGGAGGAGCTTGTACAGTGTCAAGGAAAAGGTTGTAAATTTCTTCTTCTTTTGAATTAATGCAATCAAGCTCATTTTTCTCAACAAGTATCTCATGTTATTTGTTTCATGGACTCCTTGACTTTCAGGTTAAATATGTTTTATAATACTAGTTATTCAGGTGCTATTTAATCGTTTGCCTTGTTTGTGTTTGCAGGTTTGTGACGAAGGAACTTACTTGGACCAAAGGAGTGAAGGCATCTCCAAACTTGCGTTGGACATGAGGTAGGCCTCAAACACATTTATTTGCCATTATTTATAAAGCACATTTAGAGAAAGATAGTGTCTGGTTGGTTTGTTTGTCATTAGGTCTTCATTAGATTCTAGGAAGGTCTATCTTGTCCGCAAGATCGACTCATTCCGCGTGACAATGTGCATGGGTCAAGAAAAGTATTTGTCTTTGACCTCATTGATCGAGAGAGAGATGAGATCCACCTTTTCTCATTCACTAAATTGGCTAAATGCTTTCATAATCTAATCCAAGTTGGGAAACTATATATTGTTTCGAATTACACAGTGAAAGAAACAAACCCAAACTACAAAAACCCAAAGAAAAAATGAGAGATTTTTATGTTTGCTACATCCACTATCAAGCCATGTTCACAAGATGATCCAAATTTTCCTTATCAATGCTTCCATTTCAAAAAAAATCAATGAAATCAAGTCTACAAGCCCGAATACTAATGTTGATGTTACTGGTATTTTTAGTTCCACTTCATCTGCCTCGAACAATTTGACGAAGGGATGGAACTGAAACAATTAGGAAAACCCTCACATTAAAGGACATGTTGAGATTTAACATTGATGTAACATTATGGGGAGATCATTATGAATTTGAAGGGAATAAACTTGTTGAATTATGCCTTTTTTACAACCCACCAGTCCTTACAATCAAAGGAAGCCATGTATCTAAATTCAATGAAATCACCATGGGGATTGTCTCCACCAACAATCTCATCATAAATCCAAGAAATATAGAAAATCAAGAACTACAAACATGGTTCTGTGAAACAGGATTCAATTCTTCCTCTCCATATTTGAGCAGAAACTATAATACTGCTACTAAGCAAGCCAGAGAACAAAAGACAATTTATGATATTTCTTGCATGGAAATCTCTGAGAAAGAAATATGGGTTCCTATTCCTATAACTTCTCTTCACATGAATGATTTATACTTTCTTGCGTGCCTATTTATTTTTGATGGAAAGCAATGCATGAAAAAAGTGATGCACCATTCTAACAATATGTGGCACTCCACAAAATGTAACGACGACTTCCTAGAATGTGACTACCATTATAAACTCAGAATTGAATTACATGACCACACCGGGCACTTAAAAAACATCATATATTTCAATGATGTTGGAAATGAGCTCATGGTTGTTACAACAAAAGATGTGTTTCTTATTTCTATCGAACCATTTGATGTCCAAGAAATTTGTGGAAGAATTTTATGCAATCTTTTCCTCCCAACACTTTCCATCAAAACTAAATTTTTCAATGGTATTGAGCATTTACAAATAGTTTTGGTTAAATCAGAAGAACTTCATTACGACTCTGCTTCCAAAGAGGTCCTCAAATATATCAAGCAATATCTTCTACAAATTGATCTATTATCTATCGCCTTTTAGATCTCTTTATGCCTCTAAGGACCACTATAATTTTGTACATGGATTATCATATCTGTGGAAATCAATGTTCCATAATTATGTAAAATATCTCCATTTTTTTGTAATACATTGTTTCTATCCAAGAATCTTGTTCAAAAAATATAAAATATGTATGTTTTCAACTTTCAAATTAATAGAAAATACATAACAACATTTGTAACAACTCTAATTCATTTTTTTTGTACAATGTTTACATGTCCATACATTGAATATTTGTCTTTTCACTATTCATGTTATCTATGAAACATTTCAAATAAAATAAAAAACAAAATCTGAATATCTCACTGTATTAATTTTGATATTCGAGATTACAAAAATTGATTTTCACACAAATCTAGCATGTATCTTTGTAGACTTTCAAGCATGTCATGGAAAAACTATTTTGCTAGCAATGCTAACTTTTCTTCTTTATTATATAACTATTTTTAAAATGTAAAGATTCACAATTTATTTTCTATGCATGTAGAATTCATTTATACTTCTTTATAATTTGTGTATGCATACATTCTAACAATAAATTATTTGTACCTGCTTAGATATGTCATCAAAAAGTGAAAATTCAGATAAAAATGCATAAAGGCGTCTCCTTTATTCATAGAACAGAGAGATAATAAATGCATAGCGGCGACTAATTTATAAAAATCACAAAAACCTTGTTGACCCACCTACTTCCCTTCCCACCTCATGTACTTCCCCAAACATGCAAACCAACTCACCTCAACTTTTTCAAAACCAACACAACCCCCACCTGAATGATGAGCATCATTGCTTTCGAAAAAGGATAGATAAACTTTCTAGCATGCATGTTTGCACAATATGCAAAGAATCATACCCAGGCATGAAAACAGGGGTTCTACATGGTAACCTTTCTTGTTTTCATTATGGCTCATCTAGGCCTCCATATCATTTTTCCCATTAAAACAACATGGACCCTAACACAAAACCACTTGTCCTTTATAATTTTACACAAGTTGAGGAAATGGTCATTGTATGTGTCAACCCAATTCTACAAGTTACTCATGCTTGTGGTGGCCATACAATCATCTTCCCCCAAGACATCAATGTTATTTCCAACTATCTACCTCATATGGTTTCTGAATTGGACATCCTCATTGTCGAAAGACGTGCGAAATACATAATACTTCTAAAAAGGTTTATGAATTCTTTGTTTGTAAATCATGAGCAATGGCAACACTTGAATACAAACTAATAAATTATCGTTACTACAAGGATGTCCAACTCACCCCATATGTAATTAATGTCAGTCCATTAGATCTCCAACCTTCCTCTTTTGTTTCAACTCTCCCTTCATATATTGAACTTGAACTCATATGTGCTTATTTACACTCGACTCATTCAAATTCAACAAACTCACTTGATTTGCCTACAATATCCCTATCCCTTGTAAATGAATACACCACCGAAGGGCTTCTTGCCATGTCATTCCCAACTCTTTTTCCTATATGCATTGCAATGATCACATAACCAAGAATTACAAAAGTTGAGATACATGAATATGCTTTGCGTTTAATGCACTATGATGATAATATATTTGGACAACATCCAATATTATGCTACTACTTATACAACATTCTAATGTGCCATCATAGTAAAGCAATTGCTACCATATTTGTGAAAAAATGCATTGAAAAAAACATACGAACAATTGTTTCAGATATTCGACAATGCCTTCGCGACTTTCCAAATTCCAAATTCCCATAATAGGTTACGTGCTTTGGTTCAGGCTTTCGAGGAACACATTCTTACTGGAACAAGCGATGATGTGAACTCAAACAAGTGATAATGTGAGTTGACTAATCTGATTGCACAAATAGGAATCTCGACATTCTTCTTCACCCTCAGTGTAGCTGATACCAAGTGGCACGACTTGCACATGGTCATGCCTAACAGTTTTCCCTCAAATTCTAGCAATCTCTACCAATGGATAATTCAAAATGTAATAAAAAACCCACATATTATAACCCAATATATGCATTTCAAATTTACAATTTTCCTCAAATAAGTTCTACAAAAGGGATTCGACACATTCGATTATTGGTGTATGTTTTCATCTAACCATTCATTTTGCTCGATTATTTTTAACACTGTGAATATGCTTATTCTACAACTTTTGTCTTTTCTAGATTTTCCAAATATGAATGGAAACATAGATGATACACACACATACTTGGCTTCAATTGGCTACAAGATGCACCAAATATAGACACTCTTGATTGGAACAATGAAATAGAAGACACTAATGTTAAGAATTATTTTGATCGGTACTTAAATGCTTGGAATCCACTTCATCTTCATCATAAAAATCCTATGCTTCATCAATCAACAACCCATGAGCCATATCTTCTTGACACAACATCGATCTTCACATTGAATCAATCTAAAGACTATGAAGAACTTGTCAATTGTGTTCAACGAAACATGAAGAGTCATGAATCTTCCTGCCTTTGTAGAAAGGACAGTTTCGTTAGCTGTCGATATGCAGCACCATGGGAATTATACTCCACATCTTCAATGTTCATTAATGATAAAGGCCAGAAAATTTAAGTACCCAATCGCAATGACGATAGATTGAAAATCCACAATGTTGATATTCTTTCCATTTGGAGAGAAAATGTTGATTTCCAACCTATTCTACTGTGCCATGCTATGTTAAACTACTTTTCAAAGTATGCAGCAAAAGCATAAACAAGATCATAAAGCTATTGTCAAATTTTATCATGTCTCTCACAAAATATACCTCTAGAAGAACATGTTGTTAATGTTGTCCGAAATTTCCTAATAGAAACTATTGCATGCAAAGATATTGGGGCACAAGCAATATGCCACATGCTACAGAAACTACAACTTTCACTCTGCAGTCGCACATTTAGTTCTTTGAATGCTAACCAAACTATTTTTACACATGTTTCCCATGATTCTGAAAAATCCTTCTTCAACATCAAATTTCATTCTCACATACATGAATAGACCCATTTCATTGGAATCATTGACTCTCCTTGAAGTTGCATGTTCCTGGTCATTTTCTAGTCATCAAAAATAATACCAATGGAAACATGTATTCCATCCATTGATTTTTCATATATTACCATGATACATTACTATTCCTTCCACTAATCATCCTTGTTACACCATTGTCGGAGTGAAATACTACTATATTTTCCTTTCTGCACACTCCCTACTAACTTTAGTTCTACTAATGAGGAAATAATTACAAATTGGGAAAAAAAAGGGGGCATATACGCCATGGCAGGTTCATCGAGAACCTGAAATATCACAATCCTTTCAACCTAGAGATCAATTCACTCCTGTGGTTGCCCCTCCTAACTCAATTGTCATCGATGAATGGAAAATCCTTTTTCAAAACCACCCAGGATACAACATTGAAGTTGATGGCCTTGAAATTCTTGACCATTGTGACTCCGATACTAGCCATAATTGGCCTCATACTATTATTCCTATCTATTTGCAATAATTTCCATACATTTCATTGAGTTCAACCGCTCAGCTATCCAAATCCAACACCATCAATTTTCAACCCCACACCAAACCCACTCCTTTTATCCCAGCCAAAGAACATATCTTGAAATTGTTCTTTCTCACTTCAAAAATACTACGCCAATCCCTTCACTCAGAATGATCATCCAGGGAACAACTGGGATAGGAAAATCTCATTTAATTAAATGTGTACAAAGGGCATTCTTGCAAAACTCTCCAGCATACAAAAATCCCTTGCTACTACTTGCACCTACTAGAGTTGCAATTTTCAACATAAATGCCCTTGAAATCCATTATGCCCTTTGCATCCTTGTGCAAATAATGCATCTTCTTGAAGGAAAATCACTTTTAAGCTTCCAAGAGAAGATTCACCATATAAAGTACATTCTAATTGATGAATTGAGGTTTGTCAGTCAAAAAATGCTTTCCTTTATTGATGATCACCTAAGAGAAATATTCCATTCTAAAATAAATACATCATTCGACAACCACTCCATTATCCCTCTTTAGAGATTTATGTCAACTACAACATGTGAAAGACATTCCTTTGCACATCACGTGGCAATGTATTGCGGCAAAGTTTCAACACAATCATTACACTTTCAACTATTTTCTATCAACAAGGTGAAAGCACTTCCCAAGTTGCTTTCCTTCAACTCCTCACAAATCTCAGAAATGGAATGCCTACTCTAGAAGACTGGAATATTCTAATGTCAAGGACACATTCACATCTCACAGATGAAGATCATCAAATATTCAAAGATTCCATGCACCTATATACAACAAACCATTTGGTTGCTTTGCATAATAAAACAATGTTAAGAAAATAGAACATTCCAATTGCAATATGCAATGCAGAGCACAAAAGACAACAAAATTCTACTGCAAAAAATATGAACATTTAGATAAAGAGGTCCTCTTATGCAATGAATAAAAATTTATACTTACCAACAACTTGTGGGTCAATGTAGGCCTTCGTAATGGTGCGCTTGGCAATGTCATTTCAATCTTTTATGCACCTGACTCAAAGCCTCCAAAGTTGTCATCTTTCATGGTGGTTGGCTTGCACAAATATATAGGGACACCATGGGACCTTTCACATACAACATATGTACCCATTCCCCCCATTACAAGATGTTCACGTCAACAGCTACCCCTTATAATGGCATGATATTTAACAATACATAAATCATAGGGTATGACATTAGACAAAGCAACTGTAGACATTGACACCAAAGAACACCAGAGATTAACATTTACTACAATACAAAGAGTAAGATCATTGTTGGACCTCCACATCAAACTAGAATTTCCATTCTCACACGCCTCACGTATGCAAGACAATCCATATCTTAAGCATAGGCAAAAAGAAGAATCACTTCTCGCATCAAAATACCCACAAGAAAATATACTATAATCAACCGTATACTCTATCCTCTAAATCTACCCATGCTAAAATTGGTTTCTACTTAACCAAAATTCTCATACATTGCTTATTATTACATTTAACCACATATTGTATAATTAATTTTTAGGAGAAAAAGATTTCATATTTCCTTATTTTGTTTTAAAAATTTGTAATCCTCTTAACATACATTTCCACTAACAATTACTATTTATCTCTTTGTTTATAACTGATCAGGAGCTCACGACCAAGTGTCGTAAAATGGTAAAAAATGAAAGTGCTCAGAACTGGTTTGAACCTAAATCACCAAATAGAGCTCGTCCTCCTGATTTTAGTGCTGTGAACGGTTCGAAAAACGGTCGCCATATGAGAAAGTTATGCCAAAAACAAAATCGCCCATTGACCCTTAATTTTTGAATATTTTTCAAAAAAAAAAATATTAAAAAAAGAATATTCCGCAAAATATTCTTTGGAGTATTCCATTTGGGCAGTCAATCACAGGTTGCCATGTGGCAAGCCTGGAGGCCGCCACGTGGCCCAAGGTGACATCATCATTAATGGGCGCATATATTTAAAATTTTGGTCTCATTGTGAATCGAACCCACAACCACTCAAACAACATTACAACATTTTACCAATGCACCAATGGTATCGGACTTCATATGGTGGTGGAGTTAACAATATTAAAAAGGTTTAACTTCCGTTTGGGTGTGAAATGAAGGGGACCAACCCCCATTCCATATGCCCTTACGCCCAAAACCGTGGGCCTAGACCCTTAACCGCTAGTGCGAAATCCAATGCAAACCTCCCACGCGCCTTAATTTCGCTCACATGGTGGAGTTAAACTGCAGTTAGCTGATGATTATGGCAGATTTAGCGGATCTATTGGCGGTGGCGCCAAATTTGGCGGCCGCCCCATATTTAGCGGAGTTATCTGGCAGTTAGCCAGTTTTAACTGGAGTTTTTCTAGGGGTAGACCGGACAAACTTTAATGAGCCATAACTTTGGGTAGGAAAGTCCTTTTTGGACGATTTGTTTTTTGATTTTGGATCTCTTCAACCTTTTGAAGCCATTGGCATAGGTTTCACAGTCATCTGAGGTCATTTGCAGGTGATTTTGCTTCGTGGAAGTTCCAAGAGCCACTAGGGCCAAATTAGTTTGGGAGCTGCATTGGGATGTGTGCAGCCATTGAATGGGGAACAAAGGTCATTCCTCAAGTTTTTCAGCATTCTGAATCCATTTCTACAGCTTGTTTTTCTTGTTGAGGCATTCTTCTCACTGTTTAGCTCCAGGGAAGCTTTAAGGGTCACAAGGGCCATTTCAGTGCTTGAGCTGTTTGGGGGCTATGTTCATCCATTTTTGGTGATTCCAAAGCCTATGTCTACTATTTTCGACATTCTGAGTCTAATGGCAGAGGTTTTAGAATGAATTGAGGTCATATTCACCTCGAAATTCTCCATGCAAGTTTAAAGGGCCACTAGGGCCAATTGGGGAAAGTACTGTATAAGGTACAATTTCACTGCTTAGTGCTTGAGAAAGAGCATGTTTAGCTAATTCCTATCTTCTGATTCTGTATTTACAGTCAGATCTGTCTTTCAATACACTAATATTCTTGTATTAGCCTTTGTAGCATTTTTAATACAAGAGGACAAGCCTAGTTGGAGAGGCTTGGTCCAACAGATGTAGCCCAGAAGGGGTGAATTGCTTTATCATTTTGATGTCTTTATTTTTTGAAGATGATATGCTAAACAAAACTGATATAAAGTGTTAAACAACAAATATACATAACTTGCATACACACATAATCACCTATTCAACTACAGAAAGTTATTTGTCTTATTCTGCAAGACATCAAACTTCAAGTATGTGTATGTCAAAGACTTCTAAAGTGTTTAATTTGTTATTAATTTAGGCAGAGCCTGTAGAGGGCCAAGTAGCCTCTAGAACTCATCCTCTCTTTAGAGGTGACATGTCCGGTGAATGCCCCTACAGTCTATCTTTGTATAAGAAATAAGAAGTTTTCACATTTTCCGAGGTCACTTGGAGTGTATAACTCACATTTGAAATTATGGGAAATGGATACCTTGCACCCTTAAACAAGTACATTCCATTTTCAGATCAGATGGTATCAGAGCACTAGGTTTGCTTGACTAACATCATTAGCTTGATTGTGTAGCTTGAAGGGTGTCTTAAGCAATGTTGAAGATTGATTGCTTTATTATTCTGCAAACTACTTGTTGTTTGAGGTTGCCGAAGCTCTTTTGTTCATTTTTATAATGACAACTTCCATAAGTGAGTTTTCAAAATCATCCTCCTTCACAATATTTTCTGATGAAGGCTTGAAGCAAGAATTTTTCATCATGATGAATATGGTGATAGAAATGTATGAGGATGAAAGAAAGAGCTCTAGACTTCAAGAGCAGTTGAATTCCATGAGGGAAGAGAAGGAGTTGCTTTCTAACCAATTGCAGGAAATGGAGGGCCGACTTCATATTGCAAATATGAATTTGGAAAGGATGCATGAGTTGGAGACACAACTCCTTGTTGCCAAAGAAGCCTTAGCCAAGTATCAGCTTGAAGAAGAGGTAAGCAATTCTAGTTGGTCTTCAAATTCTTATAAGAAGGTTTATGTTGGCTCTTTTGAGAAACATACCAGAGGCATAGGGTCCAAGTTGATGTCCAAAATGGGATATGAAGGAAAAGGATTGGGAAAACATGCACAATTTATATTTGAGCCAATAATGGTTGAGGTAAGGCCTAAGTATTTGGGTCTTGGTTATGGACAATCTTATGGAGAAAGTTCCAAAGCAGCCATGAAGGCAATTGAAATAGTTCCTGGAAGGAGTTTCATTTCAAGTTCCCTACCTCAAGTTGGTAAAGATTTTATTCTTGGGGAATGCAATAGTTTGAAACATACCTTGCAAGAAGAAGGTGTGCATAAGCATGCACTTGAACAAGAGAATTGTGAAAGCTCTAAAACCATTGAAGTGATTGATGGTGTTCCAAAGGGAGCTTCTTCTTCATTTGATTCACCTCCTCATGAAGGTATAAAATTGATTTTGATCATATTTCCTTTGATCATGTAAAGCATGGTAAATTTCCACATAAGCATTGGAAAAGAATTGCATGTTCTTTTTGTGGTTTGGTTAACCATAGTGTTTCTAGATGTTGCAAAAGAATGGCAACATACAGGAAACTTTTGAAGGAAAGGAGGCAAGAAGTCAAAGTTCCATTGAACAATGCAAATCATGCTGTCAAGAAGATGAACATGTGTTGCACTTTTTGCCATAAGCATATACATACTGCTGAAAGGTGTTGGACCCTGAATCCAACAATGCTTCCATGAAAGTTGAAGAAATTGGAGAAAGAGTATGGCAAGAATGGGAAGGAAGTTTCCATCATTGATATGTGTCAGGATGATACACATGTTGATATCGATGTGCAGTTAAAGGAAGTGCCTTTGAAATGGATTGGTAAGAAATGGTTAGAATTCTTATCCAATTAAAGTTGCATGTCTTTTGATTGAATGCATTTCTTTGTTAAGGGAATGCAAGTTGCAAGATGGAAAAAACTGAGTATGAGACTCACTCTATTTCAGCTCTTGTCACCCACATGTGTTTTTATTGGGTTGATGTACCTGTTGGTCTTTGCAAAAGAAGAGTTGAAGTTGCACCTGTACATAGATATTGTAGGTGTGTTTATCGAACTGTATATAGTTCATTGTTTTGATACATACATGTGTTTGTAAATGTATCTTATTGACAGTCAACTAGTGTTGCTTGTGAGCATACTTTTACATTGTCGATTGTGTCACACATTGATTATCGACTTGTGTCGATTGTGGCGCACATGTTTTGTCGACTTGTGTCGATTGTGCCACTTATGTTATCGACTTGTGTCGATAGTGGTGCACATGTTTTGTCGACTTGTGTCGGTTGTGTACACACTTGTTATGTTGATGGTTGAGTCCATTGTTCAACATATTTAAGGACAAATTGTTGTTGATGATTTTCTTGTTGCACAAGATGCCTTTGATGTCATTTGGTGCAGGGAAGGAATTTGGTGCAAATCTGTGCACAATTCTATGAGCTGGAAAAACATGCATGCAAAGAGGGCTCAAATTTCAACATGGGTCTCTACTTCTTTTGAGAAGTTTTTGCAACAAGTTTCCCAAGAGTTTGGGATGAGCATTTGCAGTACATTCAGCATGCTACAGCCGTTAAAAGCCTTCTCATTTGGGAGGCAACTCTTCTTCTGGAGCGGAGGTGCCATGGATGGGCATCGTGACAGTTGGCAAGCCCACATGTTCAGAGGAATATTTCAGCTCATATATCAGCAAGTATCATTGCTGGTTCCTGCAATTTCAGATTTTTCTGGCGAAAGAACTTGGTCGGGATTCGACAAGTACTTGGCTTATGCAGCGAAAAGTCGCCATGACGACAGTTGGTAAGGCAGGAAATTTTGGCATCAGTATGCTCTTTTTGCTGAATGGAAGAGGATATTTATGTTCCTCAAGTGTTTTACAGTTCAGTTCAGAGATTCAGTAAGCTTTTGGGGACCAAAAGCCTTCTCATTTGGGAGGTGTGATCAGGAGCTCAAGACCAAGTGTCGTAAAATGGTCAAAAATGAAAGTGCTCAGAACTAGTTCAAACCTAAACAAACAGATAGAGCTCATCCTCCTAATTCTGGCGCCACAAACAGTTCAAAAAACGATCTCCGTATGCAGAAGTTATGCCAAAAACAAAATCGCCCAATGACTCTTAATTTTTGAATTTAAAAAAAAAATAAAAAAAAATATTCCACAGAATATTCCAGGGAATATTCTGTTGGGTCAACCAATGGTAGGGAGCCACATGGCAAGCCTGGAGGCTTCCACGTAGCCCAAGGTGACATCAGCATTATGGGTGCATATGTTTAAAATTTTGAGCAAATTGTGGTTTGAACCCGCGACTTCTTACACACAACTGCAAAGCCTTACCAAAGCGCCACGACAGAAGGTCTTGACATGAGAGCGGCAAAAAGTTCTTATGAAGTTTAAACTTCATTTGGGTGGGGCCTCAAGGGGTCCAGCCCCTAAGGGCGAGCCCCCATACACGTGACCACCATGCTCGGAACCTTGGGCCATATTACATAACCGCCGACGCGAAATCCAATGCAAACCACCAGCCTGAGATTCCTGGTCACATGCAGGATTTATTGGTAGTTAACTGATAGTCAAGTTGGCGGAGTTTTTGGTAGACCGTTCCAAAAATGGCGGAATTTCCAAATTTAGCGGGGTTATCTGTCAGTTAGCCAGTTTTAACTGGAGTTTTTCTAGGGGTAGATTGGAGAAACTTTAAGGAGCCATAACTTTGGCTAGGAAAGTTCTTTGGAGATGAATGTTTTTTTGATTTTGGGTCTCTTCGACCTTCGGAAGCCATTGGAACAGGTTTCACAACCATCTAAGGTCATTTACAGGTGTTTTTGCTTCGTGGAAGTTCCAGGAGCCACAAGAGCCAAATCAGTTTGGGAGCTGCATTGGGAATTGTGTAGCCATTGAATGTGGAACAAAGGTCATTCCTGAAGGCTTTCAACATTATAAATCCATTTCTACAGCTCGTTTTTCCTGTTGAGCATTCTTCTCACTGTTTAGCTTCAGGGAAGCTTTCAGGGCCACTAGGGCCATTTCAGTGCTTGAGCTGTTTGGCGGCTATGTTCATCCATTTTTGGTGATTCAAAAGTCTATGTCTGCTATTTTCGACCTTCTAATGGTAGAGGTTTTAGAAGCAATTGAGGTCATCTTCACCTCGAAATTCTCCATGCAAGTTTAAAGGGCCACAAGGGCCAATTGGGGAAGTACTACATAAGGTACAATTTCATTGTTTAGTGCTTGGGAAAGAGCATGCTTAGCTAATTACTATCTTCTAATTCTGTATTTACAGTCAGATATGTCTTTTGAGACAGTCATATTCTTGTATTAGCCTTTGTAGCATTTTAATACAAGAGGACAAGCCTAGTTTGAGAGGCTTGGTCCAGCAGATGTAGCCCAGAAGGGGTGAACTGCTTTATCATTTTGATGTCTTTATTTGCTGAAGATGACATGCTAAACAAAACTGATATAAAGTGTAAAACAACAAATATACATAACTTGCATACACACATAATCACTTATTCAGCTGTAAAACGTTATTTGTCTTATTCCGCAAGACATCAAACTTCAAGTATTTGTATGTCAAAGACTTCTAAGTGTTTACTTTGTTATTTCTTTAGGCAGAGCCTGCAGAGGGCCAGGTAGCCTCTGGAACTCATCCTCTCTTTAGAGGTGACATGTCTGGTGAATGCCCCTACAGTCTATCTCTGTATAAGAAATAAGAAGTTTTCACCTTTTTAGAGGTCATGTGGAGTGTATAACTCACATTTGAAATTATGGAAAATGGATACCTTGCACCCTTAAACAAGTACATTCCATTTTTAGATCACATCCTGATGAAGAGTAGGCCAATAATAGCTTGCTTGCAACACTTTGAATGCTGTCCTCTTTGCTACAAAGTGACCTCCACAAGGCCCATCATGACAGGTCAGAAGGATGTCAAAGACTTCCTCTTCCCTTACACACCTTCTCAAGATTTGATTAGGGCCAAGTTTGAATAGATTGCCCTCAATCCAGGTGAAAGGGGTGCTTTTCCTGATTATACTGCTCTTTTCTTTGGAGGGAAAGTTTGGTGGGAACTATGTTGATACCAAATAGTTTGCTATATCAGCAAATCATGGGGAGAGAACTGAAATAACAAACAAATGATCATCTGGTAACTGGTCATCCACCATTCCTTCTTCACCTGCAGGCAGATTCATCCTAGATAGAAAGTCAGCAACAACATTTTTCTTACCAAGCTTATCAACAATAGTTAGATCAAATTGCTGTAATAAAACCATATTATAATTCTAGCATTCACATCTACTTTGTTCATTAAATATTTGATTGTAGCATGATCAGTATGCACAAATGTTTGATAGCCTGTAATGTAATGCCTAAATTTTGTTCAATGAATGCACAACAACCAGGAGTTCCTTTTCGGTCACAATATAGTTTTAGCTAAGCCTTTGATAGGTTCTTACTGATAAAATAGATGGCATAGGGCAATTTCTCCTTTTCCTGACCTAAGGCTGCTCCTATGGATTTGTGTGAGGCATCCGCATGATTATGAAAATGGAGGGCCCAATTTGGGCCTCTAAGGATTGGTGCAGTGGTTAACTTACCCTTTAGAATGTCTAAGGCCTCTTGACAACTCTTTGACCATATAAAATCAGAATCTTTGGCCAACAACCCAAACAAAGGAGAGGCCAACTTGCTGAAGTCCTTTATGAACCTTCGATATTATCCAGCTAACCCACATCTCTCTACTTTTGTGGAGGTGGGACCCTTTGGATGATTGCTATTTTGTTTGGGTCCACCTGCAGTCCTTGCTGAGATATTGAATGACCTAGCATAGTCCCTTCAGTCATTAAGAATTTACATTTTTCTAGACTGAGAGACAGATTCATTTCAATGCATTTGTGTAATAGTTTTCCTAGGTTAGTCAGGGCTTCTTGGAAATCACATCCATAAGGTGTAAAGTCATCCATATAGATTTCCACAACATCATGTACAAATTCAGCAAAAATACTCAAGACTGCTCTCTAGAAAGTGGCAGGAGCATTTCATATGCCGAAAGGAAGGACCCTATAGGCAAAAGTACCCCAAGGATAGGTGAATGTGGTCTTATCCTGGTCTTCTGGGTAGATTCGGATTTGGTTATACCCACTGAATCCATCTAGGAAAGAAAATAACTTCTTCCATGCCAGGCCATCTAGCACTTAGTTAATGAAGGGTAGGGGGAAATGATCCTTCTTTGCGGCTTTCTTCAACTCCCTATAATCAACACAAATCCTCCACTTACCATTTTTCTTGGGAACTAACACTTAAGGAGAGACCGCCTCACTGTTTGAGATAGGGTAAATGAATCCTGCATCTAGTAGTTTTTGCAGTTCTTCTTTGACTATGTCTTTAAGAGCTGGATTCATCCTCCTTTGTGGTTTCCTGACTGGCTTGCAACCTTCTTTGATGTATATGTGGTGAGTACATACTGAGGGGTGTAATCCCTTCATTTCTTTATAACTCCAAGCGAAGGCTTCTAGGTTCTCTCTCAACATGTGGCATAGCTTTTCCTCTTCTAAAGTAGAAAGAGATGGAGTGGGTTGGAATTGGCCAAGCATAATTCAATTGGATGATTATTCTAGGTTTACCTTACTTCTTCTTCTAATGGCAGTGAACTAGGATTTGGACTTTGGAGCAGGTGTTCAATTAAGTCATCCTCATCTTGTTGTCCTCCTCCTATGATTGCTTCCAAAGTATAAAGTTGGCCAGAATAACCCTCATCTTCTTCCTCCTCCAACCATAAAGGTAAATCATGGTCTAGAGAAGGTTGAGCAGGAGGGTATAGGACTAATTGTTTGGATATATGCCCATCCTTGATGGTCATATTCCCAACTCTGCAGCTAATTTAAGCATCAGCTATGGCCAACCATGGCCTCCCAGGAATGAGAGGGTAACCAGTAAGCTTGGTGTTAGGCCGGAGAACTAGGAAATCTGCAGGGTACTCCTAGGAGTCAATGGAGACCATCACATCCTCCACAATTCCCTTAGGGGTGACTGTGGAACAGTCTGTGAGTTGCATAACTATTGTTGTCTTCCTCAATGACCCTTGGAGGTTGGGTTTGAGAATGGTGCCCTTGGTCATCACATTAATGGTAGCCCCAAGATCAATCAGAGTGCATGGGACAATGGTGCCATTGATGTGCACATCTACTACATGGCTTCTAGGGTCCAAATATTTTGGACATATTACCTACCCCAGCATTAAGTTAGACAACTGCCCAATGACATTAATGGCAGGGGCATCCCTTTTTCTTCTTCCTAGATACTTGAAGCACTTCTCCTTAATCAGCTTCTTGTAAATGGGAGCATCTTTGATTGCCTGGAGAATGGGGATCTTTATACATATATTTTTCAATTCTCCTAGAAGTTCAGTTTCTTTTGGGGTAGGTTGGAGTGGTTGGGCTAATTTCTCAGGAAAGGGTGGATTTACTTTAAGGTTTCTTTCCTGTCTTTATTTGTCAACCTCCCTATGTGGAGAGGGATTTTGGTTATTAGGGAGAATTCTCTCAGATCTTAGGTTGATCTCCTGGATTTCTACAACATAAGATGGGTATGATGTATCTCCACTGTATGCTTGTTGAGCCTGCCTATTGTTTGGGTTCAGATTTGGCTGGACAGGCATCTGGGGTTGCTTAGGTGGAGGAGAGTGCAGGAGTTGTGGTTAGGTACGTGGTGGAGGCAATAGGGCTGGAACATTGTTGAAATGCAGCCTCCACCCCTGGTGTGGGGTATTCCACTGAGGTTGTGGCTGAACATAAGGTTAAAATGACTGGCTAGCTGGATGGGAATGATACTGAGATGTATAGGACGAAGGGGGGGTGTAGACCAGGAAGGATGAGCAGGGGGTCCCCAAGAAGGTATAGTTGTAGTTTAGTTGGGGTTGTAACATGCATGGGATGACCCTTGCATACCCTGCTGGTATGGTCTAGGCCCAAGAGGTCACCTTTGGTTGATGTAGCAAAGCTGCTCAGTGACCCCTTCAACTCCTTGATATACAACTTTGAGTTAAGGTAAATAAGGGCACTTGTTTGTGGAGTGGTTTTCTTCATAGATTGAGCAAATCTTAATACAATTTAATGGACATTCATTCCTAGGATGCCTCCTGGTGCATCTAGGACAAAAGATGGCCAAGGCTCTCTCTGCTTCCTCTTGCTTCCTTTTGATGTTCATGGTGTCCAATTGCAAGGCAAAGGTTTGCAAAATATCACTTTTGAAATCTTCCAGCATATTTCCAATTTCACTCTTGATGGATAAGTTAGAGGATGATGTACTAGCCATAGGTTGACTACCCCTACCCTTTTTCCTGGCTGCCCTAGAATGGTTTCTAAAGATAGTCTTAATATCCTCATACGGTAATTCGTAGACATCTCCTCTTGCTATCATATGTAAGCTATCCAGAAGATCCTCCCTTACTCCTCTAAGCAGGACCAATTTTAGTGACTTAGGGTAAAATGTGCACCTGGCCCTTTTGTAACTGAGCTGGAATCTTTCTTCATAGGCTTCTAAGGATTCATCCTGAAAATCTCTTCTTTAGTATCCTTTGACCTACAATAGTCCTTATATTTGTTGTTAAAGGTTTGTTACATCTGAGCCCAATTTGTGATGCTATCTCCAGGTAAACCCATGAACCAATGCAATGTTGCATCCTTGAGGGTAGATGGAAACAATTTTAACTTTTTCTCATCATCTGTATAGTCATAGGTTCGACATATAACAAAAAAATCAAATAGGAAAGTGTGAGGGTCCTTTGTGGTCAGGCCATGGAAATAAGGTAAAGCAGAGGGGCTTATATTCTTCATCTTAGTGTCCCCATTGGTCTCCCTGATGGGGAAGGCACCCTCAATTCTTTCTCTATTTCCTCTGTCATTTCGGTTTTCAGCCATTGGTTAAGTAGGAATGGGTTCTTCCTCTTATTCTTCCTCTATAGGTTCCTCAAATAGGTAAGGTTGCTCACCTAAAGGGCATTCCAATTCACCATCACTAAAGAAGAGAGAAGGTTGACTATTGGATGCAGTGGGGGTATTTGACAAGAATTTCCCTGAATTGTCCCTATTCCTATGAGGCATGAAAGGAAATGTTTTTGGGTTGGTTTTTGTAAGATTTTTTTTAAAGCTATAAAGTATTTACAGAATGGAAAGGAAAGCAACTAATGACAAATGAAATAAAGGAAGCTACTAGATTACTTTTGCAGAAATAAACTAATGGATAAAAATTGAAGACTAGAAGTAGAAGAAAAGAAAGTTGGAGGCTAGAAAATAGAAGAAAGCAGTAATTACTTCTACTTAGACACCTCCTTGGAAACGACGCCAAAAAGTGATGAGCCTAGGTATTGCAACAATAATGCTGCAACTCCCAAGGCTACCAACTTTACTTATCAACCAGGGGTTCATACAAACTTGGAGGTGATAGTGCTATATGCACAAGTAAAAGTGAAGGTACTGACTGTTATCACTGTTCATCTAGCAAGAGACCCCAGGGGTTCCAAGAAAGAATTCTATAGGGTCATAAGAAGCTTAACTCTTTGATGGAAGAAGAGCAAATCTATCCTAAGGGAGAACTACTTCTACTACAGTATTGAAGAAAATAGCATGAAATGCTGAATCACATCATAACCTAACTAACCAATTACACAACTATGCTAATCAAAAGTGCTATAACAATCAATAACCTAAGGCTAATTATCTAAGTTGCAAAAGTAAAGAGCATCAAAACTATACTAAGGTGTAAGAAAAGAACTAAACTAACTCGGCTTAGAAGCGGAAGAGCAGTCAGAGGACGAAATCAGTGAACAAAGGATGTGAGAGAGCAACAATGCATAAGAACCGTTGGATTAGTCGGGTTAAAGGAAAATGAACGGTGAAGATGGGATCACAGGAGGTTACGTAGATAGATGGGCGAACATGGTTAACTAATAGGATGAACGATGGTGATCTTATTGCGAAGGCTTAAGTGAATAAATGGATGAACGGGGTTAATGAACATGATGAATGGAAGAGATTGTATCGTGAGGG
Source organism: Pinus taeda (assembly GCA_000404065.3). Lineage (NCBI taxonomy): Eukaryota > Viridiplantae > Streptophyta > Pinopsida > Pinales > Pinaceae > Pinus > Pinus taeda. Next base: position 11,807 of record APFE030028128.1, on the reverse strand, counting down.
ATTAAATGAGTGGATGGATGAATGAGGTTAACAAGAGATGAATGGCCGAGATCTAATCGCACGAGTGAAGTCAAGAGATAGATGGATGAGGCTAATAGGAGTGATGAACGACTGAGATTTGATCACGTGGGTGAAGTCAAGAGATGGAAAATGGAGATCATATCGCAGGAAAAAGAAATGTGCAGAAATGATGGAGTGGGTTTCTAAGGCGGTAAGTAGTTTCTCGCGCGCCCTTCAGGCTGTAAGCAACATTTAGAAATTTCACATGATTAGCCTTATTGCGCGACACGTAGCATGAGAAAACAACTTTTCTCGCGTGCCCTCGGGCGGATAACGTTCGTGTACTAATCCGCGCGAGATTGCGCGATAGCCGTTGGATCAGGTGGGGCTAATCAACGGTGGAGATTGGCCAAGCTAGTTGGCAATTGGTTGAAGTGATAGCCGTCAGATGAGGCAAGGCAGATCAACGATGGGGGTTTAAAGTGCCTAAAGTGATCAGGTGATGCGACAACCATCGGATCAGGTGAGACAGATCGACGATGGGGACTTAAAGTGCATAAAGTAAGTGGTGGACTCCACGCAAGGCAGTAGTTGGAAAAAATAGTGAATTAAGCGGTGATTGTGAAGGTTTGTTACAGATTGAACGGTGAGGAAGCGATGTATGAAGAATGTGCTGGAGGCGGTTTCAAAGGAAATCGACAGAGAAAACCAGTGAAGGTGAACAAATAACTACATCAATTAGTGAACTGCATAGCTTGTGTGAGAACCAGAAACCTATGTTTTTGGGGTTGCTGAAGGGTCTCTTCCTCAAGTCATGGTCCTAGAGGGAGGAGATCAGGTCGAGACACCTATGCACAACATTATAGTGATGTTTTTCCTCTAACTAACCTGTGAACTAAAAGAAGGCATAAATGAAAGTAAACTACAACAAATGCAGCTACTGAAGCAAGTGAACAGGAAAACCATGAATAATCTACGCTATATTGCTGTAATGAAAGTGAAACTACTTAAGAAAATAAACAATTAAAACCATAAGGCTACTTAAGCAAATGAAAAAAAAACCATGAAACTACTTAAGCAAATGAACAGAAAACCACGAAACTACTTAAGCAAATAAATAGAACATAACTCTATGCTAGCATACATGTACAGTAAAGAGGAGCTTTGGCTACTTGGGACGGGCCCTAACCTAAGAGCTTCAACCCTCTGAGTTAACTCAGAGCTGGATTAAACATAACTCCTTCTCATTATGAAAACCATGGATTACAGAACAAAATGTCAGAAGTCTCTTGCAACTCAAAATAAAATAAATCTTTTACAATAGAAGTTCGAATCCTAATGAGGTCCTAAGCCTCTCTACTTATACATTTGATAAACTGGTTTTCTATCACTTACACTTGCTCGGCTGCCTTCTCGTCCTCAAAGTGATGGATGTTTGCACTCCGAGCTAGTGGAGGAATATTCGAATGAAGGGGTAGTAAATGAGGAGGATTTACCTCCTATAATTACTCTCCCTTGTCCCATTCTAGTTTTACCAAGGTCTTTCCCATAGTTCCTTGCTTTTATCCTTTATACCTGCATTTTTCCTTGCTTTTATCCTTTGTTCCTACATTACATGCACATTAGACCACAAAGCCAAATATCCAACTCTAACTCATTTCATAAACAAAATATAATCAAATGTATGCAATAAATTGTGAGAATAGTTGGTTTGACTAAGCTAGGAGGTGAATTAAGGCCAAGTAAGGCCCATATAATTACTCAATGATGAGGCTCATCCATAACACTAGTCCTAACAACTGTCACTCAATAAATCATTTTCCCATTGTTACATATAATGATGGTTTTCTTACATCGGTTGATCTTGTCGATTCTCCTTATAATTCAAGCGCACTGATTGAAATTTTATCTTTCCTATAGTTTTAGGGTTTTCAAAAGGATTATTTTGGATTTGATGACCAAATTTATTATGGGTTGGAAACATCTTAATTAGAAATCTCCTTTGTTAATAATAAGTTTTGATTTTCCCTGATGTTTTCTAAGGAGAATTATTATACAGGATTTACGATTGTGGACAAAAGTGTCCCCCCTAGGTCGGTGTGTAATCTAGAAAAATAGAGAGACAAAGAACACAATGCTTTTCCTTAAAGTAAATAGATGATGGAGTGAGGCCTACTTGGAATAATTCACACTTCACTCCTTCTTTAGCTTGGAAGCTCCAATTCTATCCCCGAATACCAAAATAAGAACCTACACAGTCAGATAACACAAGCCAAGAAACGACGAGATCTATGCAGTATCGTCTAAGTACTTCATTCAATAGATCAACATGGTATTGAAATAACGACATCAAATATAGGAAAACAATGAATTCTTTGAATTAATATAAATGGAAGGATATTACAACCATAAGTTGTAGATGATCTGTTAGAATATCCCCTCCAATTTGTTGGCTTGTCCTTACCTTGTCACAATATGCACCTCCAATCACCCTAAATACATGAGATAATAACCACTCACTGCAACATCATAAGGGAAAAACCACTCTCCAAAATCCAACCCCCAACCACATAGAATACTGGGAATATACAGAGAAGTAAGGTAAGTTGGGAGTTCTTATAAAATTACCGATCTAGGGTAAAATATCCACCTTTTATGGAGGGATAGGATCAAAGGATAAGTGGTGAAAACTAAAAAGTAGGGAAGGATAGAGTTTGAATGTTTTATCCAAGGTAAGTAGTTAAAACAACTTCTGGAAAATCCTAGAAGGGGAAGCTTTCAGAATCCTGATCATTCTTCCAAATTTTTAGAACTAACGCAGGTGCAAAGGGGAGCAACGTGCTGGTGACCAACACAAGCCACAATGGAGCAACCTATTGGTGAACGAAACCTAGTAGTCTTACAGGGAGCGTTGGTCCTCAAACTGGCTGAGATGTTGTAGTTTAGGGCTGAAATTATGGGGGATGAAGGGAACATGCTTAGGGATTTGTGCAAGATGGTGACAAGGGGGAATAGGATGTTGATTGATCCCATTAAGAGGCTCACTGATCAGATTTGACAAAATGGCCTATAACAGAATATCCCCTAAAGTGAAAAGTCAAAGACGATCACTAATGACTGAAGTGCTTTACCTTGTGACAAGTTGGGATCAAGGACAACCAACGAGATTCATTTATTACAATACATTTACAGCATGACATATTTGTTTTCTGAGGGAGGCATATTGATACTCAACTCATAAGCTAACATAACATGCATAATGATCAAAAGACACATCCACAAATGCAATTGGTAGACCCATGACTATATGATCACGACCATCATATATTGTGATCTTTGTATAACTCCTGAAATCGCAACGCAGATGGATGAAACTAGATTTGAGGTCTTCTATCTCGTTCACACGACCAACCAATGTACGAGTCTAATGATGTGAATCAATGAGATGGAGTCGAACATGGTAGACACCATCTAATTACCGGCAAATTATGTAAGTCGTTAATAGATGTAAGAGAAACCATCGATGGTGTTAATTAGTATCAAGGTACTGCAATACAATCCATATAGTGTGAATAAATGAGTTGATGTCGAACACCACACATAATATTTCAGACGAAGGCCATTGATATAAACTTGTCACTAAGAGTGAGGAAACTTTCCATTTATGTATGCAAGCACCAAGGTACCAAAGGTGTGTTTCTAAGTCAACTTCTTGGATGATGTGCTGATGTTGATAGGAAGTGACCCGTCACAGGAGGGCTTTGATGTATCCCCCATAAATGACACAAAATGAGTATCATGATTGAGACAAAATGATGCTGATATGGAACTAGATCAGGAAATGAAAACATGAAATGAAGGCTTAAGAGTATTGTGGCAGAGATCAATTGAATGACTTCTCTTGAACACATTGACGATACTGAAGGGAGTTGGAAGCATTGACCCAAAATCAAAATGAAGGCTCTGAAAATGATATGATAACCAAAAGACAAGAAGATTACCCAACCCAATAGCCACAGAGATGAAGTGGAAGAGTGTTAGCAAAATGGAATCCCTTGTTTTCCCAATTTCCCCAACCATAATGATCGACACCTGTTTATTTTTAACAAGCTTGAGGAGGATAACATATGCTTGATTTGTAAGTTCACCCTTCACATGAATCCATCAGAGTATTTTTTACAACCCTAAGAAGGAGTGGTTTAACCTCATCATGTTTGACAATTCCATCGTATTTTGATGTTAACGAGTCCACTGAAGGTAAAAATTGACATCTTTTTCATGTTTAGAGAGTTTGAAAAAGAGGCGAAAAAGAAAACTCCAAATGTCCCTTTTCCTAGGTAGTCCCTTAGTTCCGAAAAGGTAGAAAAAAATACCCAAGAGAACCTATTAACCATGTTCGAATAAGGTATTCCTTTTTCGTAGCTAGTCTATCTCAGTCTAGAAAAGGGTTAAACTTATACTAAGTAGATGTATTTTCATTTACTTTTACAAGTTCAAAAAAATAAGTTCTTGGCATATTTTCTATTTTTGGAGTATGAAAGGAGCTGAAAGAGGAATCTAGGGGGGTTCCCTTTTTGTAGGTTTATAGAGCTCGAAAAAGAGATAAAAGTATACTCTGTGGTAAAAGTAACTTGTTCAAATATAATGAAAATATGCTAACAACTGTCGACCTACTCAAAACACCACAAAAAGGATTAAACACACCTGTTTCATAGTAAAAATGAAGCATATCTAGGTCAAAATACTAAAAATGAATAAATAATGAGAAAATGACCATAAATATTCAAAATGACTTTCCATTTTTACCATTTCACATTTTACCTTCAACCGTGAGAATTGGAGCCCTTTTTCCCTCGATCTTTTGTAGATGATTGTGGCCAATCGAGGGAACTATTTCGAGTGTTGTCATTCTAGGTAGGAACTGAAACCCTTCTCTATCTTTCCACAATTCACTTTTGTGTTTTCATGTAAAATTTTTAAGTTTTTGGACCCCCCGTTGTTTGTAAAAAATGCCCTAGGACCAACACACCCCCTAGTGTTGAAAAGTGCATTTCACCTAGGCAGAGGAACATTGCAGGCATAGGTACAATGCTATGGTAAACACTGATGGGGTGCATTGGGCACATTTCTCTAAGTTTTCTTTATTTTAACCTGAAATTTTGTCAAGTTTTTTTCATGGGAAATAGCCTAATGGATTCCTTGCTGATGATTCAAGTACCCATTAGCCCAAAATGACATTCATTTGGAGAGAAAGAGAACATGAGGACCAAGATTTAAATGAAACAAATGACCCTTCTACCATTCAAGTGCTCAAAAAATGTGGGTTACTGAAATTCTTCTGGCTTCTTGGTATGAGTCAACATATAGAGTTGTTGAAATACCTTTTTCATTCATGGGATATTCATGCATATGCATTCAGGATTGGGGAGAATCTACTCAATATATAGGTAGAGGATATTTACTTTCTAACTAGATTTTCAAAGCGAGGTGCCCCCATCTCTCTTCTACATGGAAGAAGTGGTGGTGAGATGGTGAAAGACTATATCGCTAACTATTTCAGACCTCGAGCCCTTCCTACTAGGGATGGAAAGATAAGAATAAATGATGTAATCCAATTACCTTTGAGAATGATATTGTTCATTATTGTAAGATTGTCGAGCAACTCAACACTACATGTAGCAAGCATGTCATACATGCAGTATGGGATAGAGAGTTTAAAGTCGACAATATTAAACTAGAATGGGTTGTCCTGGCCAATTTGAAGGAACAACTTACTAAAGAAAATGAGGGGAAGTTGAATAACTTTGTCTATGAGGCAATCTTAGTCTTGTTTGATCTAGAGCGGGTGCCATTACTGTAGCCTCAACAAATTGTACTCAAGCCCATCGATCCGAGGACCCCACGGATGAGGAGGTGGATAGACCACATGAGCCGACATGCAGGTCCATCGGTGATCAAAATTTCACCATCCTTCTTTGGGTGGATGTGTAGACACTTCATCATTATCCTTAAATAGGGATGGATTTCCACGATGATCTTGAGCTTGAGTTTCCCTAGGGTGAGCAATGGGATGCTTTGGGTAAGATACTTTGACCATTAAGTTTTTGAAAGTTTTACGATTTTTTTTGTTTTTTTTTTTTTTTTTTTTATGTTCTCGATACTAAACTATTTGATGTTTTCATGCATATATTGGACCTATTTGACTAGTAGGTGATACATATCTCCGTTGCATAGAGAGACAACCATAGGAGGAGGTAGTGGGGCTAGTATAGGTCACTGTGGTAAGACGGGATGTGCTACGAGATCTTGAAGTAGTGGAGATCCTATCAGAGGTGGAGCACCACATGGAGGGACTACAGACATGATTAATGAGATAGTGGTCGATCAACTTCCATTGCGACACACAATCAGAGTGCCTAGTCGTATTGGTCGATTACTGCGCAAGATAGCTCATGCAGTGTCATTATATCATGAGCACCACTGATTTGTCTACTTAGATTTTTGCATGTAGTTTTTATATGGGCGATGTAGCCATATATGTCTCAGGGCACACATTTTGTCAAACCAAACTTCATATATATATATATCTATATATAGATATAGATATATATCTATATATATATATGTATGTATATATATATTCAGTGTTTCCTTGATCCGAATTGGATCCTAAAAACTCTCTAAGTTTTCATGACTGTTTTAAATTATACCAAAAAGATTCTAGTCTTAAAAAAATCAAGCTATCAGAAGGAATCTTCGTAATAGTTGCAGCTGTGGCTAGAGTAGAGCAACAAGGACCCTCAGTTGAGCATGCAAACCGTTGGCCCATGGTAACGCCCGGTGGCGCAAATTGGCAAAACCGGAGGCCAAATCAAGAAAGGGGGTGGTTTCTGATACACGATTAACACTTAAGCGCTAATCGCGTATCACAGGGCGTCCCCATCGGTGAAGGAAAGCCCCGAAGCCCCCAGACCCGAAATTTCTATAAAATTCGAAAAAGTAATGCATTCGGTTCCGTAGCGTGGGATTCCACAAACCAGTAGGATATCAGAAGGTCTTGAGGTGGTAAGCAATTTTGATTGAGTCCTGCCTGATGCCACACATCGAGTGACACGCGTCTAGCAGATGAGAGAGAAAACCACCCGCATCGGACGAGTAAACATTGTGAGACTTTTTTGCCCGATATGAAGGACGACCGTAGGATTTGGGGGGCCCAGATCAACAGTGGAGATGCGTCCTGATGACTGAACGGATTTGATAGGTCAAAAAGCAAGATGACAAGGGATTTGAAGTCCGATGTGGATGATGAGTTGGCGAACGATTCATGATTCGCGGGCGATCTTGAAGCAAATGGAATTAACGGACTTTCAAAAATGATTCAAGGAATCTGACACCCAGTTCCTTGGGAAACAAGTGGCCACCTCCCTATGAGGCGTTACCCAATGATGATGATGCAGAGCAGAGGAATTCGAATGGACAAAGGTAAGGAAACTAGAAGGCCAGGAAGCATAAATGAACAGTTAAAAGAATAGACTGGCTTTAAAGCCACGACCTAACAAAGGTAGAAAATATGACAAAGAGGTAGACAAGAGTTAGCTAGACACAAGAAGCTAATAACAGAGAACAAAGAGTAGAAGCCAAGTTGAACTGAAGGCAGCATCGAGCCAGAGAGAGCCAGAGAGAGTCAGAGAGTCTGTGTACTCCATTGAAGGCTTGAGAGGTTCAAGCAAACTCCTCGGAATATGCCTGTCATACTACTATGACCCTCAGAGGTCGAGTTTCAGTAAGGAGAGTCTGTGCACTCCATTCCTACTGACTTCATTCTGTTTAATGAGTCTCGAATCGAGCTCATTGTTGTAAAAAATCTGCTAGAAAACATAGTAGAGAGGCCGCCACTGAAAGGCTGGACCAGGAGACGTAGCCCAAGAGAATTGGGTGAACTCCTTATTAAACTTGTTTTGTTTACATGTTTGACTGTTATGTTTTCTCTTATTGCCTCAGTGTCTATGTATTTTAGCAATCTTATCGATCCTTTGCATAAGTAACATAGGCACATCCATGCACATGAGTCTGTAATACCTTTAATTCTTTGTCCCGGATAAATTCTAGATCAAGTGGTATTAGAGCTCTAGGTTAGTAAGATTAGACAAGCTTGTGCTGGATCTTCTTGTTGAATGCTAACTAGATCAAAGCTTAAATTAGGAGAAGGAGAGTTGGCAGAAACTAACCCAGAAATTGGAAGAGTTTATTCTAAGAGGAAAATTTCAGAAGAAAATCCCTTGGAATCAGACCCCCAGTTCATGGATAGTTTTATGACCATGAGATCCATGGTGGAGGAAATGTATAGGGAATTTAAGAAAAGTAGAGATGAAGATTCATCAAACTCCAAACAAGACAAAGGAGTAGAAGAATATCTCCTCCATGACCACTCTAAAGGCAAAGGGAAAGAAGAAAAGTTTCTCAAACCTCCTAATAGCCCTGAAAATAAAAAGAAGACATCTTTGATTAACTTAGATGTTAAATTTGATTTACCAATATATGATGGAGAGTTGAATGCATAGAAGCTAGATAATTGGATCAGACAGATTGATTTTTATTGCAAAGCGCAGAGCATTGACTTAGACAAGATTCAGCTAGCTAGCCTATGCCTTGGAGGCACTGCCTTCGTATGGTGGGAAGGCAGGATACAAGCTGACATGAAGAAACATGGTAAGATTCTTTCTGTCTGGAGTGAATTTGTTTCTGCAATTAAAAAGCAATTCTATCCACTAGCCTACATGTAGCAAGCCATGATGAACTGGCAAACTCTTCGACAACTAAAAGGTCAAAGTGTACAAGGTTACACCCAAGAATTTAGGAAAAGATCTTTGATTCTAGGAATTTCTTTAGACTCACCTGAGACTCTGTTGAAGTATATAGGTGGTCTACATAGCTACATGAGGCACACTATCCTCATGTCTAATCCCATTAGCATATATGAGGCATCCGTTTAGGCTATGCATCTAGAAGCTAGAGGTAAGAATGGGAACCCAGAAGTTGGGGGATCATCCAAACCCATTGCAAGCGAAAATAAGGAGGAAAGAAAACAGAAATGGAAAGAGAGGAAGACAAACACTGTACAGAAAAGCAAGTCTTCATGCACTCACTATAAGAAGGATGGGCATGATGATGATCACTGTTGGATTCTGCATTCGGAGCTAAAACCTAAGAAGTTCGAGGGCAAGAAGAAGAAGACTGTTGCAACTATTCAAAAGGATTTGGGGTCAGACTCAGGAGATGAAGAAACAATCGCAACCACAGGTATAAAAGGTAAAAATTCTGAAGCATCTACTAGTAATTCTGCACAATCTACTGATAATGAAGAAAATGAGAGAAAAAGACATGAGCTTTTTCATATTTAAGTTATTTCCAAGCATCAAAAGATTGATACTTTGTTTGATAGTGGCTCACAAGTAAATTTAATTTCTGAAGCAATTGTAAAGAAATTGGGATTACTAACCACACCTCACAAGAAACCATATCCATTAGGTTGGTTATGTGATAAAGCAAAGCTACAAGTGACTAGACAATGTAAACTTAAGTTTTCTTTTGGGTCAACATTTGTAGATGAGGTTGAGTTAGATATAGTTCCTTTGGATATATGTGGAATTGTTTTAGGAAGTCCTTACTTGTATGATAGAAAAAGCTATTTTCTATAGAGCTGAGAACAAGTATCTACTCGTTAAAGATGGAATCAAATATATTGTAAGAGCTCATAAGATCAAGAATAATTATACTCTCATAAACTCAGGGCAGATGAAACAAATTGTAAATTCATGCAAACAATTGTTAACGATGGTTTTAAAGGAAAAAAAACCTAATAAAACCAATGTATTTGAGGGCTGTGATGCTAAATAACAAGCTGATTTAGAAAAAGTTGTTTCAGAATATGATATATTGTTTCAAGAACCTAAAGGTCTGCTGCCCAAAAAGGAAATAGTGCATGATATTAATTTGCAGCAAGATGCTCCATTGCCTAACATCGAAATGTACAGGTTGTCCGCTTTAGAGAATGCAAAAATCAAGAAGCAGGTACAAGAGCTACTCGATAAGGGGTTCATTAGACCTATCACATCACCATGTGGGTCTCCAATTGTTTTGGTGAAAAATAAATATGGCTTGTGGAGAATGTGCATTGATTATCGAGCACTGAATAAGATAACGATAAAAAATCGTTATCCCCTTCCTCACATAGATGATCTATTAGATCAGTTGAAAGAAGCTGTTTATTTTTCCAAGTTAGACTTACATAGTGACTATCATCAGGTCAGAGTTGTAGAGTAAGATGCATGGAAGACTGCTTTCAAAACAAATCAGGGATTGTATGAGTGGCTAATTATGCCTTTCGGCTTAACTAATGATCGTACCACTTTCATGAGAGTAATGAATGATGTACTTAGACCTTTTCTTAATGATTTTGTTATTGTATATCTGGATGACATTCTTATATTTAGCAAAATGTGGGAAGAGCATTTAAAGCATGTTCAAACTCTAGATGTTTTGAAAAGAGAAAATCTTTATGTTAAACTCTCAAAATGTGAATTTGGAAAAACATCTTTGAATTATTTGGGACATATAGTTGGGGTGGTGAATTGAAGATAGATCCCTCTAAGGTTGTAGTCATTGTAAACTGACCTAAACCCAAATCTGCTACAGAAGTTAGAAGCTTCTTAGGAGCAGCACAATATTGAAGAAAGTTTATTTCTAACTTTTCCTTAATTGTAGCTCCCTTATATGCTTTAACAAGATTCAACAAGGTGTTTCAATGGGGAGGCAAACAACAGAAAACCTTCAACGCCTTGAAAGAAAAGATTAGTACAGCACTAGTACTAGCACTGCTCAATCTTCAAAGACCATTTGAGATTGAAACAGATGCCAGTGACTATTCCATGGGAGCAGTGTTGATGCAGCGTGGTAAACCCATATGTTATCATTCTGAGACATGTAATTCTGCAGTAGTTAAATATCCCACATATGATAAAGAATTGTATGTATTAGTACAAAGTGTGAAAAAGTGGAAACGTTACTTAATGGGAAAAGAGACAGTTATACATACTGATCATCAACCACTTCAATATCTACACTCCCAAACTAAGTTGTAGAAATCAAGACACTATAGATGGATGGGTTTTCTACAACAGTTTCATTTATTCATAAGATATAAAAAGGGCATACACAATAAAGTTGCAGATATGTTGTCCAGACCAATTATAAGCACATCTACTATACTTAAGCATAATTCAGTATTGCATGAGAGCTACATTGAACAACATGGTCAAGATATAGATTTTAAATATGTATATGCAACTTTAAGTCAAGGCAAAAGAGTAGAGAATTGGATTATCATGTTAAGGACCAACTCTAGTATCATTTTGGGAAGCTCTTCATTCCATAAACTGAAAGAGTAAAGATAATTCGAGAAGCACACACTTCTCTAATATCAGGTCACTTTGGTGTAAGTGAAATAGTTGCACAGCTGCAAAGATTTTGTTATTGGCCAAAAATGAATGAGATGGTTTCTATATATGTAAGAGGGTGTACCATGTGTGCTAAAAGAAATCCCAACAATAGAAAACTAGGTTTGTACACCCCACTACTAGTTCCTTCTCATCCTTGGGAAAGTGTTTCCATGGACTTTGTTGGAGGACTGCCTAAATCTAGGAAAGGTCATGACTATTTATATGTTGTTGTGGATAGGTTTAGAAAAATGTGTATTTTAATACCTTGTAACAAATAGATTACCGCTGAACAAACTGCAAATTTGTTCT
>APFE030028125.1:0-25323 GCA_000404065.3 Pinus taeda | reverse complement strand
AATATAACCCAGCCGACCTAACAATAATAATATAAAGCCACAAAAATAACAATACAGGGATTCTATGGGGCACAGTAATAACAATATGGGGACAATAGAGGCACAACAATATTAATAAGGGTAATAACTACAATATTAATGTGGTAATCACTAGTATTATAAGGACCCAACATTCCCCTAATGTTGTATCCATAGTATTAATTAGCAAAGTTGCAACAAAGGGTTCTCCTGATGTTGCAACAACAACAACAATAATTGATGGAGTTGTATAAATTGGTTATCTAACCAATAGTGCAGTCGATTCCTTTGTTCCCACTACTTCATTCCAAGTGTGGCCCTCTCATTAGAGGGCATGCTCCATTAGTAGTTTGATTAAGCCATGGTTTGACAAGGCATCCCTAGGTCTATTGAACTTCTATAGATTGACTACCATATGTTGAAGTGTACTCCACAAAAAATGGAATATTGATCAAAACATAATGTTTTAGGTGATTCAACAACCTTACATGATGCCAATACACAAGTCCATGGTTCCCCTCACAAGTGAAGTATATTTGGATAAGAAAAGTTATGTTTTTCCATGGTGTTGGAAGATATTTTTTGTTAAAACCACTTACTTTTCTTATTAGAGCTTCCCCTAGTGCAAGGAACTATTCCATTGATTATGGCTTGTGTTTCCTCCTAAAATACTATCCTTCCCTAACTTGTCGTAGATCTAGACATTGAAACAACTATGTCCTCATCCACTTAGACCATTATCCCATGTACCCTAGTCCCATCATTCTGGAGGTTGAGTCAAAATCCTAGTGCCACATCATTTTCATAACTCTTTAGTTGGTTGACATAGCCTATGCAACGTCCAACTTGAAAAATTTCCCGTATATCCTTGTAAGCATGCAATAAAAGAGTATTTTTGGCCTCTCTACGACTTAGTGAACCTCAAATTTTTCTTTGCTCAATGCTCAAACAGACTATTGACTTCATACTTTGAATAATAGTTCATTGGATATTGATTTATAATAATAAAAATGTGATGACGGGGTAATGGTGCAGGTTGTTTCATTGTTTATGGTGATGCTAGAATGGAATGAATGAAATCTTGTCAAAATACATTTTATTAGGCAAAACAATGTTCTTCATTGTGTAAAAGGAAAGGTGTACCTTCATGCTTATCATGAGTTGTCCTCTATAATGCTAGTGACGATAGGGTGTCACATTCCGCGTCCCCTAATGATGTCACATCATTCATAGAAATGGTTTTCATTCTTGCTGGCGGACATGTTGTAGCAATCATGTTGTTGCATTACATGTTGTAGCATGGTGTGTTCAACATTAGGGGAATTTTGAGGTAAAAAATGGATCTCAAAACAAAAAATGTACTAACAAAATTAAATTTAAAAGAACCAATAGGATTCAAGATAATGATGTCATCTCTATGGGTAAATATTTTGGAGGGAAAAGAAGAAAAATACCTTTTCTAATTGTATTTTTGGCTTATCTCCTTATAGGTTTACTCAAATGTCAAGTGTAGACACCTGTTGATGCAAAAAATAAATTCCCACTATAAATTAATGAGTACCACTCTACATACTTCTCAGTAGACCCACATCAAGAAAAATTGAAAATACATGAGAAAATCATGTTCAGCACACTTGTTTCATGTCTTTTCATTTTTTATTGATGTGGGTCTTCTCATATGTATGTAGAGTGGGTACTTGTTGGATGAGGAATTCACCCACATCAAGACAAATTGAAAATACATAAAAAAAAAGTGTTTTGAACACACTTTTTTCATGTAGTTTCATTTTTTCTCAACATGGGTCTTCTCGGAAGTATGCAAAGTGGGTACTCGTCAGATGATGAATTTAATTACACATCCAGCGTGTGTCTACACTTGACATTTGAGTAAACCTATAAGGGGATAACCCAAAAATGCAATAAAAAAAATTCGTTTCTTTTCTTTTTATTTAAAAAATCATAGCTCTTATTTCATTATTTTAAGTACAATTTTATTACTTTGCTTAGGAGCCACATTTGAGACCTCGAAGTTCCCCTAATGGAACCATTAATCTTTGATTTGTGACACTCGTTAAAATTGGAATTGCAACACCTATGTCAGGTTAGTGTTGTAACACTATGTAGGGTTGGTGTTGTAGCAATGGTCACTACATTAATTTGATCAGAAGGATTTTATAATTGACATGAAATATGCTCATTGAAAGGGTGTTTCAAAAACATTAGTTCCATTGAATTTGGGAAAGCACTCTTCATATTTATTAGGAAAATAGTGAGGAGCATCAAGGAAGCCATTCACGTCTGATGGCTTGAATGCAACAATGAGTCATGGTTTGAACATGGTTCTAGAGGTATATGTATTAAGAAAGATGCTTCTAACCACAAGATTATTTTGAAATAAAGGAGATGTGGAAGTATCGTTAGTTGCCTTATGAGTAGTTTTATTTCATGGGACTATAGTATTGTCAGATGAACTACTAGGCGAAATATGAGGGTTAACTTTAGGAGTCAATAAGAGACAATCTATGTTTTCATTTATAAGTTATTCTCTCCAAAACTTTAATGAAGCTTATTCTTCATATAACAAGGAGATAGACTCAAATCCTTCCTGGCAATAACACTAGAAATGTATCCTCAAAATCTAACAAATCTTGTGAGAGGCTTCACAAGGTAAGGACTAGACCTAGATGCAACAATGAGGTGGATTTCCACTATTTCCTCAACAACCCCCCCTGCTTTTTAGTGGAATTTCTCCATAGAGGAGGCTTCCCAGGTTTCACCTAAATGATATTCCAAGTTAATTTGCTTAAGGTGATATGAATCAATGACTATGTAAGGCACTTCTTCGATGAACAAGGGCACAATTATAGGTGTAAGAGAAACATACCATATACAAAGGCTTAGAGAGGAACTAGAAACCTAGGGTTTCAAGATGCAGATCAATAAAAAAGTGTTTGGCATGCAAGAACTAAGAAAAAATTTGCATTTGACGTAATCAAAAAAAGGAGAGGGAAAACCTTCAAGTTAATCCCCAAGTTGAATCCTTGCCAAAGCTAGGGTTTTTCTAGGGCAAAAGTTTATTAGGGAAGATGACGTTATCCCTATTAGGTAAAATCCAACCATGAAAAATACAATATTTTGAGTGACAAGGACCAATCAATGTGAAATCAAGATTTATAAGCCTCAACATCTATCTAATGCATGCCCTAGTTGAACTTGGACCTATGGCCTAGCCCTAACGTCTTGCCTTAAATGGCTTAGAAAAATAAATAAGAAGAAAAGAGTAATTTTTTTATTTATGATTTTTGACCACCATAGGGATTCCCAATGCCTTTCCCTACTTGGGTGATGGAGTAATGAATTTACAAGAAATTAAATTTATGCTTAAAGTAAGGGGGGAAACCCTACTTTTCACTTGATAATACTTAATTATCTTCTTATGAAGGGAAAAATTAAATAGATGAAAGCTCTCTAGAAGATCCTTCATAGAATTCAAGAAAAAGAAAATCAACATGTAGTGATCAAGTAACATATTCCATAAAATATTTGTGTTTAGACATGGAATAACAGAAAAAGCCTAGCATATATTCATCAAATGAAAAACCATTACAAATATGCAATTTTCACAAAAAACTTTTACAAGAAATAACCTTCTTTAAATCCCAAAAATACATCTCCAAGACACAGATCATTCTCCAATAGCAATAGCTAAAAAAATATCACGTCTCCACAAGTAGCGAGTCACATCTAAGGTAATTCAAGCTCTTTAAAGAGGCAAAAATACACAAGTGATGATGAGAAATGAGAATGGAGTGATCCACTATTTATATGAGGTCACTATTTATATGAGGTCAATTACATCCATTAATTCATCTAAAATCCCTATAACAAGTTTAATATATTAGTATTAGATTAATTCATACCCATTAATCCATGAATATTAGATTCTAGTAGTTTCCATTTTTGTTGATATTTTTTGTCGTTTAACAAAAGTTGGATATGGAAGTATGGAAATTTGAAACTTTTCGAAAATGCCTTTTTTCGAAAAACTCAAATCCAAATGTCAATAGGGCAAATTGTTTGGCTTGTGATACGGTAAGATGTGTTGAGGTGTTATACTAATTACAGGTAATATTATTTGACTGGAGTTGAGTCAGTCAATTGTCTGGTGGGAGAGAATCAAATAGGAACAAGAAATAAATGGGTCAAAAATGGAATTGAATAATACTTTCCTTAGTCAAATTCGATAGGTAGTCGAGCAACTGATAAAAGTCAATAGCCGAGTGGGGGATTTGAAGGGATCACAGTTGGGAATATGTGCATAATTGACTTATACTAGAGGTCGAATGGTATCTTAAAGGGAATTGAATATATTTGGGAGATGGTTATGAATCCTAAGATTCTTGAGATATTAACTAATAATATTTAGCCATATGTACTGATTCAAGATGCTTGAAATTAGGGTTTTCTATGCCTTTAAATAGAGAATGATGTAAGGTAGAAGGAGATAATGAAATGATAAATATTCATTATTATTAAAGACTGGGTGCACTATGAATGTATTAGTATTAGGTGTGGACTAAGGTTGACATTCATTGCAATGGGTTGTAATATTCAGTTTAGAATATAAGAAGGGTGGATTTTAAAGGTTAGCTATTTTTCCTTAATCAATTTTTCCATGGTAAAATATCTATGTGCTTTGTGATTCTTGATGGTGTGAGAATTTTTTGTTGGAAATAATACTGAGTTGGGGGGGGGGATGAATCAGTATTATCAAATCAATAATTTAATTTTAAAAAATGATTTGTATACACTACTTCAGCTCAGTGAACTAGCATGTATACACGACTGTACTTAATGCAACCAACGTATATGCAGTGATCTTTTGATTAACCCAAATTATCATGTATTGAACATTAATCAGTGTATCAGGAGTTCATTAGATAGTGTAGTAAAAACAAATTAAAGCATCACATATAAGAAACACACATGAACACCAATATATAAAGTGGAAACCCAATGTGGGTGAAAACCACCTACTGCAATCGTCTCTATGTTCTTTTATTAAGAAAATTCTATTTACAATTTTTGTATTGGTGTAGTCTTATACCAGTATGTAGGCTTCTACCTGCAGAAGGCTACAACCTTCTCTCCTTCTCCAGCTTCTACTCGAAGGGAGCTACAACCCCCTAGATCTTGTACTAGCCGATGTGTTTACTAGTACTTAGGTGCCGACCTACAGAAGGCTACAACCTTCTCCTTTTTCTTCCAGGGATCACGTTTCATAAATTTTCAGACTAGATCCATCAATAACATCATATCAAATATATCTGCATCAACAATTACCTTTCGAACCAACCACAACTGAATCAATCAATCACTTTGAAAACCCATCAATCTGATCATTCAAAATAATGTCACCAGAATACAGTAACCAGAACCCAGAAAACTGCAACAGCAAACAGAAGCAACTAAAACATATTTTATAAGATATACGCTACTTCCATATGTCGAACCTGCACGTATATGCACTTTCCTCCAGGAGAACCAGCTTACAGATCTGCAAATGAAATTTATGATGTATACATTGCTTTGATATGCAGAACCAGCGTGTATATGCTTCTTTTCTAAAGTGAACCTGTGTACAGATCTGTAAATGATGATTTAAATATTACAACTATCCCAGACTTCAGTCATACCCAGATCATCATATTTACAGACTACAACATGCGCCAATTATTCAGATATATGATCAAATCACATAAATATAATTCACTTCAAGACTTGATATCCTGATACATCATTAGATCTTATCTTTCATCAAGTGCTAAGGTTCCTCCTTGGTTCAGATCCAACAATGCACCATAACCCAATAACCTACATACTAGATCTCACACTTCATCATATATTCAATGCTTGTGTGTTTTGGCCTAATGATCGTCTCCTCCTTTTATAGTTTTAGGCCTTTCTCAATACCATGGACCAAAACCACTTAGGACCAATACCTTGGATCAAATACCTAGGGTCAATACCTCAGACCAAATACCATGGACCAATACCATGGATCAAAATACCATGGACCAAATATTTCGGACAAAAAACTTAGTTTTCCAAGGTATATGCGCTTTTCCTTTTGTGAAAGTGCATGCGTACATATACGCGACTTGTATACAATGAATCCACGTGTATACGCGGCTTGGCCAATGGTGAACCTGCATATACCTCTCTTTCGTCATTCTATGCAGTTTGATCTATAACTCTATGTTGTTGACCTGGTATACTGTGATCTTTCATCTGAGTGAGTTGCCTTCTACACTGATTCCTTGAAGTTTCCCTACATTTCATCACATCTGTCAACACTAATGTCATGCATTCTGTCACATCTGATATCTCTTCTATACAAGTGATTTGTTCTGCTATAAGTGGGTTTCCATCAAGTACAACACATACATCATACAAGTACAATACATACATCATAATGCCAACAATCTCCCCCTTTGGACATGATGGCAACAACAACCACCCCAAGTCACTCTCCCCCTTTGACATCAAGGGAAAAGGGTCATGCTCCCCTTGAGTGCATGCTGAAATCTTTGATATGCTGAAGTGTGCTGATTGAACTCCCATAATTGAGTCCATGCTCCCCCTGAGCATAAGCAAAGTTTGCAAAAAGATGTTCTAAAAGAAGAACATGACTCTATATATACAAACGACCTTCCTATCACTAATGACTCATACATACATCCATCTCCCAACCAAGTGGGGATATACCAAATTTGACTCATCCACCCAACCAAGTGGGGATATACAATGGAAAAATATAAAAACAAACATAACATCATCCATCCCATGCATAGTGGGGTTACAAATTAGGTCTTTTCATGACCTTTAAATTAAAATATGTATATGACTTATATAACATAGACCAAACATCTAAAACAAGACCATGATATTCATCAGCAACTATCATATGATCTGCACCATCAGCAGCATCTATCAATTAGCATCTAGACCAACAACCTGTATATGTCCATCATTAGTTCCCAAACTATCATCAACCATGTTCTCCCCCTGAACCTATTCCACCTGTTCACTGTCAGATCTGATCATTGCATATGTCAGTAAGAGATATCAAAGCATCATCATCAGTAAGATATTCATCAAGTTATCAACAACTTTATGAGAACCAATATATTTCCACATGTTATCAGCAGAGTGAAATCATAATCAAATAGAGCAGATAATTGACAGAATTATGGCATACCCCTTTTTTTTTTAGTCTATCCCACTGTTTTCCTTCAAACCAGCATATATGCAACTGTGCCCAGAGAAACCCGCATATGTACGCGACTACGCTTTATGAAACTCGCATATAACCACCTTTCTTTGAAGAAAATCAGATTTAACAACAGGATGATGCAGCAACTACTCCCATCTTTTGTCTGAGATATTCAAATGTCTCTCTGGACAGTGGTTTAGTGAACATATCAGCAACCTATTCTTTGGAGGGAACATATTCCAGTTTGAATTTTTGTTCAATCACTTGTTCACGTAGAAAATGATATTTGATGGGTATGTGCTTGGTCTTGGAGTGCATGATAAGATTCTTTGAAATACTGATGGCACTTGTATTATCATATAGAATGGAAATAGGTGGATTCCATGTGATTTGAATGTCTTGCAAGGTTTGCATCATCCAAAGTAGTTGTGTGCAGAAAGGTGCGACAACCACGTATTCTGCTTCAGCTATAGATAATGCAATTGAACTTTGTTTCTTGCTGAACCAAGACACTAACCTGGAACCCATATAGAATGCACCACCACTAGTGATTTTTCTATCATCAACACTTACTGCCCAATCTGCATCTGTATATGCATGAATTGTAAGATCGATATCTCTAGGATACCAAAAACCAAATTTCTGTGTTCCTTGGAGATATTTGAAAATCCTTTTGACTGCTTGAAGGTGTGTTTCCTTAGGATTTGCTTGGAATCTTCCAACTATTCCCACTACATGCATGATGTCTAGTCGGGTACCTGTTAGATAAAGCAGACTGCCAATCATGGATCTGTAAGTTGGTTGATGTACTGCTATTGATTCATCATTTGAGCTAAGACCGCATCCTATTACCATTGCGGTACATACTGGTTTAGAATCTTCCATGCCATACTTTTTTAGGATATGTTTGAGATATTTAGTTTGTGAGAGAAAAATACCATCTTTATTCTATTGAACTTGTAGACCAAGAAAGTAGGTGAGCTCACCAAGCAAGGACATTTCAAATTCTTTCTGCATTACTGAGGCAAAATTTTGACTCGTGGATTCTTCTTTGCTACCAAAAATGATACCATTAACATACACAACAATTATTAGCAATTTATCAGTGTCCATCTTTGTATATAGATTTGTTAATTTATGGTAGGTTCTATTCTTATAACATTTTACTTCTTTTTCTTATTATACTCCACAGATTAGCAATCACATGTACATAAAGTAAAGTGCAGATAGAACATTAAACAATCGACAGAAAACAAGCCAAGGAAAGAGACACAAGATGTGGCGGCTAGCTAGGGACAAACCCCACAATGTGTGGGGAAACCCTTTGATCAAATATTCTTTTATCTTAAATAATTTAGCAGAGAGAAATAGTACAATAAATCTGATTTATATCAGCAGTAGCAAACCCTATATCAGTAGCATCAGCATTAGTGACTTCATCATCAAAACTAGGGCAGTCGATATCTCACAAACTGACCATCAGATCGACTTGATTCCACCACCAAAAGTTGCAGCCTTCAGAGGAGGTACAGATGAATCTACAACGTAGTTTAGAAGAGGAGGTTTGATGGTCCATGCTGGTCAAACTTTTGATCTGCAATTGCAGCTTCAGTTTCAGCAACTTCCTTCAAACTAGGGCAATCGATATCTCGCAAACCGACTATTGGATCGAATTGATTCCACCACCAAAATTTGCAGCCTTCAGTGGAGGTTCAAGTGAACCTACAGTGTAGTTCATAAGAGGAGTTTTGATGGTCCACACTGATCAAACTTTGGATCTACAGTTGCAACTTCAGTTTCAGCAGCTTCCTTCAAACTAGGGCAGTCGATATCTCGCAAACTGACCGTTGGATTGACTTGATTCCACCACCAAAAGTTGTAGCCTTCAGAGAAGGTTCAGATGAACCTACAACGTAATTTAGAAGAGGAGTTTTGATGGTCCACACTGGTCAAACTTTTCACATGTAGTTGCAGCTTCAGTTTCAGCAGCTTCCTTCAACATGTGAGAGAGAGAGACTCTTTTCTGCGCAGGAGAGAGAGAGAGAGAGATGTGATGAGATGAGTGAGTGCAAATGAGGAAAATTCCTCTTGTATTTATATACAAATGATGATGTTTGAATAGATGTGACTGTTGGGCTTCTGAGCCTACATGAGTTGTAGGTCAGCTTGATATTAATTCCATAATCAAAATAAATTCACATCTCCTTAAATACTTATCGGAATCGGATGATCTTTAGATCAATCCTACACCTCTTGATGAGAGGAATCTAATAAAAATATTATTAGCCATGAATAAGATGACCCACATGAATTTTGGCCCTAGTTTCCAATTTAACACTCCCTCTCAAGTAGGGAGAACTTCATCTGCAATCTGTCTGTTGGTTGCTACTATTCATCCATCAAATGCACTGCCCTATACAGCTTGAACCTTGCTCTACTCTGCTCTATTCTGCCTGTTCTTCTTTGTCTTGTTCTACCTTGTATTGATCTGTACTGCTCTGCTATGTTTTGCTCTGCTCTGCTTTTGTCTGAATTATGAAGAAGAAGAAATGATCGAGGATGTATCATACTGACTTAAAGTCAGCCTCAGAGTATGTACCACTAGTCCCAGACCAGTCTCAACCGACCCGAAGTTAGTGTCATAGTATGTAAAACTCCTACCACTGGTCCCAAACCAGTAACATCCTCCACTGACTCAAATTCAGTCTTAGAGTGCGTACCACTAGTCCCAGACTAATAACAACTAACCCAAAGTCAGTTTCATAGAATGTACCACTCCTACCACTAGTCCCAAACCAGTAACATCCTCCACTGACTCAAATTCAATCTCAGAGTGCGTACCACTTGTCCCAGACTAGTAACAATCGACCTGAAGTTAGTGTCATAGAATGTACCACTCTTACCACTGGTCCCAGACCAGTAACATTGATCCCATAACAATGGAGGTCATCCTAGCATAGGGAGTACAGTAGATACATTGGTGCGTCCATCGATACTAGTATGGTCCCTAACTTCATTTCCCTGATCATTGATTAGATGAGAGGTACTTCCCATGATTCCCAGACTGCATGGGTAGGATGCCTCGACAGGAGAACTTAATCAATCCCGTCCTAATAGTAGAAAACATCAATCCTACTACAATCGCCATGGAGAAAACATCAATCCAGGCCTCACAGGAGAACACATCAATCCTGCTACAATTTCCATGGAGAACACATCAATCTAGGCCTCACAAGAGAACACATCAATCCTGCTACAATTTCCATGGAGAATACATCAATCCAGGCCTCACAGGAGAACACATCAATCCTACTACAATCGCCATGGAGAACACATCAATCCTGCTACAATCGCCATGGAGAACACATCAATCCAGGCCTCATAGGAGAACTAATCATCCTGCTACACGGGAGAGCAAGTCATCTTGTTCCACAAGAGAGCGAATCATCTTGTCCCACAAGAGAGCGAATAATATTGTTCCAGTGCGCACCACCAGGGGAGGGTGAGTCACCCTGTGGTCGTATGTTGCTCCATTTAGAACCACAAGCCCTCAAAGCTCCCAGAGCTCAATGTATGCAACATGCAGGACCCTTGTACAAGGGTTTCTTGATGACTCCAAGTCGTTTGGGAAAATCATAGATTAGATCTTTCCTTGGGGCTTTGACAAGGTGTATCGACCTATACATCATCTTAATGTGATGGAGCCTCCTTGCTCATCGACTTACCATATCCCATATGATGTCTATCTACTGGAGCAATTGAGGAATATGGGATTCCTAAATAATCGAATCCCACCTCTGGTTGTTACAGAGAATCACAGTGGTATGTGTTCAAACAGCTCACTGAAGAGCTTCTCCAACTAGGTAGCTTCATACGAGATCATACTAGTAGATATGTATCTAGTCTTGGCAGTGCTTATGGCAACTGACTTTTGTTTCCTGCTCATCCATTATATCGAAGTAGAATCCAAATAGAAACAACACTAAAAAGTTCTCCAATGATCCTCCACACTACCTACCTAATTAACATTTGAATAATCATGCAGTTTCATATCTCCAGTAGTGTATTTCAATCCATGAGAGATTGTGTCCTGAAGACATCTCAGAAGATTCTTAGCACCAATCTAGTGAGGCTCAACCAAATATGAGCTCACAATGCTAACTGCAAAACATATGTTCGGACGCGGATGTCACCAAGAACTCATATGCGACATGAGTTTTTTGAACTCAGAGGCATTCCCAAATCTGGTTCGACATCACTACCATATAAATTCTGAAAATTAAGATCCTTCGAGGTAGTCACAGGCTTGGCAGTCCAACCATACAAAAATATTTTCAGACATCTTCACCAACATATTTTCCTTGAAGATAGGAAAAATTTCCCTGCTCTCTTATACCCACCCACTTCAATCCTTGGTTCTTCATTCAAATTCAGTAGAGGCCCACTCCCTCTTACATTTGTTGAATGAGAGGTATGCACCTGTTAGAAAGAGGTCATCCACATACAACACTAGTATGAGAGGCTTGTCATCTTCAACCTTAAAGTAAAGGTTAGGATCAGCTTCACTCCTAGTGAATCCCAACTTCATCAAGTAGCTATCGATCCTCTCATACCATGCTATGGGTGCTTGCTTCAGCCCATAGAGACCCTTCTTTAACCAGCATACATGAGATTTTCAATCATAAATCTCAAATCCTTTGGGTTGCTCCACATACACATCTTCTTTGATCGAACTGTGCAAGAACACGGTCTTGACATCCATCTAATGTAGGTTCCATCCTTGTGAAGCCACAAGGGTATGAACAAGTGAATGGCTGTATATCTAGAAACAGGTGCAAATATCACATCATAGTGTATACCTTCGTTCTAGGAGAAACCACGAGCAGCAAAACGAGCCTTATACTATTCCATACTTCCATCTGCTACAACTTTATCTTGTAAGGCCATTTTGAAGTAACAATTTTCTTATCCTAGGGTCTGGGAAATACTTCCTAGACATCATTCTCCATAATGGTCATAGCATCCTTCCATACTTGATGCTTGACGACATCTGAGAATGATGAAGGCTCATTTTGTATGATTGTGCTCATATTGGTCAGGTATCTGTGATACCTGTTGGGTTTCTTACTTTCATGGAAGGTTCCTTAGGGTGCAGCATGTCTTTCAGCATCATCACGTATCCCCCTAAGCCATGAAGGCCTCTTCCTGGAAGAGGAAGGCTCAGGTGGATAAATAGGAACCATCGGTTCTTCCACATCAGGCATTGATACATCATCTACCCATAGAGACAGCTTCCACAATCGTATGGTGCCAGACCATTCTGCTCTGGAGTATGTGGTGTAGTAGTCTCCCTCTTAATGCCAACCTTAGGTATGCCTGAGTGAACCAACTGTAATATATCAGAGGTCTTGCTTAGGCTTGAGGGGAATGGTCCCCTTTTGAGCTTTCCTTCAACACATCCCGAACATACACCTTCTTTTTCTACTCAGAATTCGGGCATCCCTATTACCATATGTCATACATCAGGTAGATCTTTGTAATGAAGGTGGGCAAACCTCCAACCAAAGTTCGGACTGAAGAGATGTGTCATAATACATGACACCTACCTAACTTTCATTGACCTGATATAATGAATCAACACGAAACCCAAGAGTAAAGGCATATTTACGCCGTAAGGCGTTTCCCTATGAAGTGAATTGCCTCAGCTGCAGCGTGTCCTATTGTTGATCGTAGATCTGTGATGTTAGACGATGGAATGAAGTGTGATCGTTGATCAACAACGATACACCGATTCAGTTTACTGAAGGGTTAATGTGGAAGGCGGACGGACGCACCCCCAGCCAGCATTCCTTTAGTGCGTGTAATTTCTCTACAGATTAGCAATTACCTGGAGATTATCAAACATAAATGGCATCAAGATAAAGCTGCAGCAATAGAGATTTGGGAGACGCTGGATGCATACATGCGGGCTAGGAGGTCAGCCTTACTGAGGGGGGCGCAGGTTCAGAAAAGTGATCAGTGTTACTCAAAATTTGAATTTCGATGGCATTACTTCCAAGCTTGGGGATGAAAATTTGCATGTCTACATGCCTTTGCTTCACATCTCCGACCACCAGAATCAAGACACGGCTCCTGCCAGTGGAAAGCCAGATCAATCGCTACAGTCAGAGGTCGCAAGGTTGACTCCCGCGAGACAACAAGATCCGGTATAGGAGGAACCTGCACAGGACGATCGAAGCGCAATATATCCAGAGGCGATTCGACAGGATGATGGTGAAGAAAAACGCAGTGTAGATGCCGAAGAATCATCAGTGTTGATGGAAGAGAGAAAAACAGAAGCACCTAATCATGCCCAAGACTTTGTCGGGGAGCCACCAATATCAACTCATGCGCAGGAAGCATCTAATAAGACCGGATCTGCGCACCAATCTGAATCTACGAACGTAAAAGAAGATGAAGATCATGAAAGAAAAACGGGTGTTGAAAGCTGGTCACCTTGGCAAACCGACCAATTTGCTGCTGCATGCAGTTCAACTTTTTCTAAGCGCGGGGTGTTGATAGCATCGACAGTGCTTGTATTAACGGTTGGTTTGTACATCAGTTATAGACCTAGGTCACGGCATCGCATTTAATTAAACCTTCATTGATATGCACATTAACTAGTGATCAAGAACTATGTGCATATACAGATTATTGGGTCATTGAAAAAAGGCAGGGGCGCCGAGGTCAACTTCGGTAGTCTTGTTATACCTAAGTTTAAACATTGAGGGCCATGTGGTACTATTTGCATATGGAAATATTTTGTGCCTTACACATTCTTTTCAATGTATAGCTCATTGTATGATTTATCATCAATGTCATTACGAAGCTTAACGTTATGCTTTCATTCCATATGGTCAGAACAATCCAGACTTGTATTGAACTCTGGTGATAATGTCGTGTGGAGAAATTACGAAATCCTTGGCATGCCCACATATTGACGATGCACAGCCTCAGGGTTGGAGATCAATGGCAGAGGGAAAATGATTTTTTTTTGGGTAACTACCCACTCCTATTTCGCATTTATGGTCTCATTTACTTGTCGCAGGCTGACAGATGGGCGCTGTAACTTTCAATTATGCAAACCCTCAATTCCTTGATTTGGCCTTTAAGGCTAGTTTGTGAACTTAGGTGGATGAGTTGTTGTAGAGGATTAAAGTTTTGGAGTTAATGGTGATGGCATCTGATAAAATGCCTCTAGTTTTACTTTGACTTTCATCCCAGGTTTTTTCTCTTATTTATATGATTTATTTCATGTCGATTCTCTCAAGTAGTTACTCCTCCTGTCATTGTTGGCTCACAAGAATCTACTGTGTTTCAAATAAAATCCTTAATGCAGGGTTTCAAGGTCCGCATATGTGCAAGAGATTTTCCTCACGTCATTCTGGAATTTGTTTTAAGCACCAAATAACACTCTTCAGACCATATCTTCTAAGTAGAAATTTATATTTATATATTTCCGCAATTTATGTTTTATCATCATATTAACGTTTATTTCCAGTCGAGGTATAACACTTTCTTACTTGAAAAATGTAGGTTCTAGATGACAGAAGAATTCTCTAAACCATTTAAGGTAAACCCTAAAAATATTTTGGATTCCAAATTGACCTTGAACCTTCAATATTTCATATGCATGTAACGTACACGGCTCTCCTTTCACTCAGAATTTTTTGCGATCCAGAGGCCGACATAGGTCGAAGCATCCACAACGCACAGAGTCTTGGATTTTGTCAACAAAATAGCCATAGTGAAGGAAATCAATTTATAGGGCCAAGTCAATGATCAAAATTAGAGTACATGCGGGCTAGGAGGTCGACCTCAATGCTTCTGCCAGCGGTTGCTCTAAACGTGTGATCCATAAATTTATACCTTTATGCTTGCCATTCTTTGTTGTTCCTGGTAATTAGGTCAAACTATCTAAATTCTCTAAAGGTTTAATCAAATATACCTTAGTATTACTGCAATAATTTTCATCGCTCCAATATCTTTCATCGAGAATATTATCATCAGCGCCGCTAATTCGGTCCCCTCTCCATATCATTGCACAGACAGAGGAACTAAACACAACTTTCTCTACGGTTTCTGTCTGGGCGCAGGCCTCCAGCACATTATGAGCTCCTCTAACTTCAATTTCTACCATTCACTCCTGTGGTATATTAATTTTTCTTCAGTCATCCGCAAGAAAAAGAAAAGAAAAATTGGCAGACCTGCCCACAGTACTCCATACAAATCCAAAGGATTTTTATATAGACCCATTAAAAACACAAAAATTATACAATATCTTACATCATAGACAGATTCATTCTGACTCGTCTGATCAAATGCACAAAAAAGACTTGAACAACCTCTGAGAGCTTCTGCAATACTACGATAGTCCAACCATCTGCTGCAAATATTTTGAGTCCCTCGTTAGTCGTGTTCATTTCAAGAAGCCTTCTTACTCTCTCCAATTCTTCTGCATTAAGGACATTCAAAATTCTTCTACATCAAGAACATTATATATAAAATCAATTAGAAATTCTCCCTATTTCACAGATAGTATTCAATATTATCTGTGAGATTGAATACCATTTCTGATCACATAGAGACATCTTATAAAACATACCACAAAGGCTGAAGACTATTTCTGATCACACAGGGACATCTTGTAAAACATACAACAAAGACAACAACCAGTCTGATATAAATTCCACAACCTCTTTCATAAAATTCAAAGCTACATAATTCCAGAAACTGCTAAACTCCTAAACACACTCTCTCTATATGACATAACTCAAAAATGTATATAAAGATTATTGGGTCATTGAAAATCATTGTGAAGTGCGGGGGAAGAAATTGAAATCATTGTGGCAATCCGGATATCAGGTAAATAAAATTTTGCGATTTAAAGTATGTGTTTATTCGTTATTGAATTCGCATAGTAAGATCTACAACGAATTTAAATGGTTTTGCAGAAGCTAATCGTCTAATTCTTACGATTAAAACCCTCGAACATTTTGCAGGCACCTTTGTTGTTGCGAAAGTTAGTTATTTATTCGAAGTTACCAAAATCAATAGTGCACCTTAACCACCTCGAACTGATTGTCCTCCATAAGATTAAGGCGACTGTTACTAAGCGAGGTATGCTGAGGTATGCTACATTTACTTTTGCATGAATATGTAGTACAATTTTCGTGTGCCTATGATAAAAAATAAAATAAAATAAAAACAAACAGGATTATATATTGAAAGTATATGAAGAGCATATCAAATAGAAAAGCAATGCCCACAACCATTAAATTTCTTTAATTATAAGCCACTCCATTAAATGTTATGACTTTTGTTTCTATGCTTTAAGGGATTTGGTAGAGTGAGGTTTTTTAATGGGAAAAAGTGGCTTCAAGTAAAATATAAGTTAAAATAATAAGCATTTTAATGATGGCTTCCTTCCACCAGAGTTTAGGCTTCTCCAATAACATATCCATACTGATATGTGTGCTTATGCTTACAAAAAATAGTAAGACCCGCAAATCCTTCAAAACTCTGGCAGAATAAATACACCACTAATAACCTCACAATCAAGAAAATATTTCTCATGTTAAGTAGTGGTTGATTAAAAAACATTTTTTAACAGAATCCCATTATAGCCATTTGGTAAGGACAAACCCCTGACGTTTGGGACGTCCCATAGACAGTCTTCCATCATAGGAGGCATATCCAAGGAATCCATTGACAACAAACGACACTAAAAATGACCCCACCCTGTTTCCCTGTCTTCAATGAGATTAACCCGAAAGTTATTTCTACCATCTTTACTTTCCATATTCACCTTGCACTTTGCGAGCTTCTCCATATTAAAGGAAGGTGCAAACATTCGGTGTTGGCAAGACCATTGTTCACCATTAACAACAAACGCACTTCTCTCAACCACAACAAACAACATTTTCTGGTCTAGAGGAGACTTTCCACAGTAATTCACGTGCTTGGAAGATAGAAATTGCCGGATCAATTCTGCATCAGGTCAGAATAATTCTCAATTCATAACCAAATCAGATCACAAACTTCTCACCTGCAAAAAGTAATTGAATTTCAAATCTATAATTGCAACAAATAAATAAACCAATAATCCATAAGCAGCATATGCCATGAAAATTACTTGTGGCAGTATCATATTTCCTGGACCACTCACCCATATAAGGGAAAGCACTATTTCTGAAATCGTGATGTACAAAGGCCATGTCTGTGCACAACTCCTTTTGTATCTTTCTCACAATATCCAATAGATTGCCGATCATAAATCGTGGGGTGAGGCCCTTGAATCCCTGTTTTTTCTACAACTGGAATCACTGAATCTGTATCTCCACTGCATAACAACATAACAATATCAAATTTTCTGTAGTAGACTTTATGATGGAAGATAAAAGCAAAAGTCCAAACACAAACATTCTCATTTTTCTAAGTGCCATCTTCTGATTAAAAGAAATGATATGCACAGTGAGTTGTGACCTAAACATCCAAATGCATAGTCCAACGTTTATGAGCTCTAGGTAAATTGGCAACATAGATCTAGGGGAGTCTCCCCAGTGAGCGGAAACTTCATCACTATACATAATAAAGCAAACACACTAGATTGATGAATGAAGGTCCTTTATAAATGCAAAAGAAGCAGCACAAGATAAAAAAAAGTTACCATTTTAATAATAAAACCACAGACCTGCAAGTAGTCCAGTTATAAGGAATTCCTCTAACATTGGCATGAAGAGCCTTTTGTACTTCAGGCAGATTAAAATAAATTTCGGAATGCTTTTCAGTGCAAGGATCATACTACACAAACAGATGCCTCCATGGCTGCAACAAAATGCCTCTGTGAGAAAGAGAATGCAGTAGTGCTCTTATAGCTGATCTGATTATCCCCATCTAGAGGTGATGGATACCAATCATTTAAATTCACCATGCAACAAATTGTGGACCTTAATGGCACGCAAGAATGTGTTTAATTTGAGAAAAAATGACCTATATCATCTAGTCTCGTCTTTATTTTACAGTTTACCATGTCAATGGGAAAGAGACTACCAAATGAAAAAGATATAGCATTGGACTTTAAGCATACCTTCAAATTGATAAGCTGGCATATAGAATGCTTAATGTATCTAATATTCTTACACATATTTTTCTCTAGTCTTTATTTTACAGTTTACCATGTCAATGGGAAAGAGACTACCAAATGCAAAATATATGACATTGGACTTTAAGCATACCTTCAAACTGATCTGCTGGCATATACAATGCTTAATGTATATAATATACTTACATATATTTTTCTCTATTGTTTTCTATATGTTCTAGTACTACTCAAACAAGGACAGGTGTAGATATTGTATGGATCAATATTCCCCATTTCCACATCGGCACAATCTAATACCATATTACATAGAGCTGATGGATGCACAAGAGATGAAAAGTCACAGTGAATATTGAGCAACCGGTAGATGTTGTCTGATATCAAACCATGAGACCACATAAATTCAAAAATCCCTACAAGATCATGGAAATCGTCTGTAAGTGCATTGCCCACCTGCAAGAACCATGATTTTTCCAGATGTCAAAACACAATATAGAAATATAATCGCCCCTTTTCATTCTATATGATCCTATTTAGAACAAATGATTTATTGCCATATATAGTAGCTTATATGTAATGCCTTGCTCTATCACCTCTAAAACATCTACCAAACAGTGATTTGCTCTATCAGCTCTAAAACATATACCAAACAGTGCCTTTCTCTATCACCTCTAAAACATATACCAAACAATGCCTTACTCTATCACCTTTAAAACATCTAGCAAATATTGAGCCACTTTTGGAAATGTTGTGATACACATTTCCAATTCAACATTGCTTATCATCATCGAAGGCCAGGTAAAAAGAATAGATGAATAAGGGTGTAGTCTAATGCAAATATTTATTTGGTCCTTTTCACCAGAATCTACTAATACAATTCTTGGTCAGATCACAATATTCTGTCATTTAAATTGTAATTTTAAATGCAAAAATGGATTTAGCACCGTAGAAAGTCTTTAGAAAACATATGTTGTGTACAGTCAACAACTTAAAACTACATTTTTTTTTCAGATTTCTGACAGGACTTTAAGAAAAATCAACTAGAATATCTACACGAAAAAAAGACTAAGAAGTCACCTTGTTAGCCTACGACCTGTATAACAATTTCTAATCAAACATAAACCAATGAAATGGGACTCGATGCTTCCTCATGCCTCTATTCACCAAATTTTCAAGGGAAAAAATGTAGGGGATGACTGAAGGGGAAATTATAAGGCACTCCATTAAATGTTATGACTTTTGTTTCTATGCTTTAATGGATTTGGGAGAGTGAGGTATTTTAATGGGAAAAAGTGGCTTCAAGTAAAATATAAGTTAAAATAATAAGCATTTTAATGATGGCTTCCTTCCACCAGAGTTTAGGCTTCTCCAATAACATATCCATACTGATATGTGTGCTTATGCTTATAAAAAATAGTAAGACCTGCAAATCCTTTAAAACTCTGGTCGAATATATACACCACTAATAACCTGACAATCAAGAAAATCTTGCTCATGTTAAGCAGTGGTTGATTAAGAAACATTTTTTTAACAGAATCCCATTATAGCCATTTGGCAAGGACAAACCCTTGACATTTGGGACGTCCCATAGACAATCTTCCATCATAGGAGGCATATCCAAGGAATCCATTGACAACAAACGGCACTAAAAATGACCCGACCCTATTTCCCTGTCTTCAATGAGATTAACCCGTAAGTTATTTCTACCATCTTTACTTTCCATATTCACCTTAAGCTTTGAGAGCTTTTCCATATTAAAGGCAGGTGCAAACATTCGGTGTTGGTAAGACCATTGTTCACCATTAACAACAAACGCACTTCTCCCAACCACAACAAACAACATTTTGTGGCATATAAAATGCTTAATGTATATAATATTCTTACACATCTTTTTCTCTGGTCTTTATTTTACAGTTTACCATGTTAATGGGAAAGAGACTACCAAATGCAAAAGATACGAAATTGGACTTTAAGATTACCTTCAAACTGATCTGCTGGCATATACAACGCTTAATGTATATAATATACTTACATATCTTTTTCTCTATTGTTTTCTATATGTTCCAATACTGTTCAAACAAGGACGGGTGTAGATACTGTATGGATCAATATTCCCCATTTCCACATCCGCACGATCTAATACCATATTACATAGAGCTGATGGATGCACAAGAGATGAAAAGTCACAGTGAATATTGAGCAACTGGTAGGTGTTGTCTGATATCAAACCATGAGACCACATAAATTCAAAAATCCCTACAAGATCATGGAAATCGTCTGTAAGTGCATTGCCCACCTGCAAGAACCATGATTTTTCTGGATGTTAAAACACAATATAGAAGTATAATCGCCCCTTTTCATTCTATATGATCCTATTTAGAGCAAATGATTTATTGCCATATATAGTAGCTTATATGTAATGTCTTGCTCTGTCACCTCTAAAACATCTACCAAACAGTGATTTGCTCTATCAGCTCTAAAACATATACCCAACCGTGCCTTGCTCTATCACCTCTAAAACATATACCAAACAATGCCTTACTCTATCACCTATAAAACATCTAGCAAATATTGAGCCACTTTTGGCAATGTTGTGATACACATTTCCAATTCAACATTGCTTATCATCATCAAAGGCGAGGTAAAAAGAATAGATGAATAAGGGTGTAGTCTAACGCGAATATTTTTTGGCTCCTTTTCACCAGAATCTAGTAATACACTTCTTGGCAAGATCACAATATTCTGTCATTTAAATTGTAATTTTAAATGCAAAAATGGATTTAGCAATGTAGAAAGTCTTTAGAAAACATATGTTGTGTACACTCAACAACTTAAAACTACATTTTTTTTCAGATTTTTGACAGGACTTTAAGAAAAATCAACTAGAATATCTACACCAAAAAAAGACTAAAAAGTCACCTTGTTAGCCTACGACCTATATAACAATTTCTAATCAAACATCAACCAAAGAAATGGGACTCATGCTTCCTCATGCCTCTATTCACCAAAGTTTCAAGGGAAAAAATGCAGGGCATGACTGAAGGGGCAATTATAAGCCACTCCATTAAATGTTATGAGTTTCAAGGGAAAAAATGCAGGGGATGACTGAAGGGGAAATTATAAGCCACTCCATTAAATGTTATGACTTTTGTTTCTATGCTTTAATGGATTTGGGAGAGTGAGGTCTTTTAATGGGAAAAAGTGGCTTCAAGTAAAATATAAGTTAAAATAATAAGCATTTTAATGATAGCTTCCTTCCCCGAGAGTTTATGCTTCTTCAATAACATATCCATACTGATATGTGTGCTTATGCTTACAAAAAATAGTAAGACCTGCAAATCCTTCAAAACTCTCGCAGAATAAATACACCACTAATAACCTCACAATCAAGAAAATATTGCTCATGTTAACCAGTGGTTGATTAAAAAACATTTTTTTAACAGAATCCCATTATAGCCATTTGGCAAGGACAAACCCCTGACATTTGGGACGTCCCATAGACAATCTTCCATCATAGGAGGCATATCCAAGGAATTCACTGGCAACAAACGACACTAAAAATTACCCCACCCTGTTTCCCTATCTATAGTACACAAGAAAAGCATCCACATGGCACCCTACAGACTCGAGTAGGGTTCTTTCAGCTCTAAACTGGACTCTAGTTAATGGTCTTGATTGTTTTCATGGGGCAGATAGAGAAAAAGCAACATAAAACAATTTGATCAAAAAATCCTTGATCATTGAGAACTCTGTAACCATCTTTGTTTGACTGCAATTATGTGTTTTGTTTTACCATAAAATGTTTAGGGTGCCAGTATGTTATTGAAGAACACGATAAATCTGTTGTGGATGGAGCAAGCCATGGCGGTTTTATCTGCTAGACACGCGGACCTCAAGTCCCTTATTACAGATCTCCACTTTCCTATAGCAGAATGGGATGAGAAATGGATGGACGAATACCTGGATGACACTGTAAAGATTTTAGACATTTGCCTTGCATTAAATGTTGAAATTTCAAAGCTTGAATATTTCCAGCTTCTTGTTCATTATGCTTTGCATTTGTTGGACTTTTCAGATGCCGTTTGGTCTAACTACAAGCTCTTCCGTGTCAAAGGTTCTCTCCAAGAGTTGAAGGGAAAAATGGATTCGAAGGGGAAAAATGGTGCAAACACCCGAAGGAAGAGTAGGATTGAAAATTGCATTGTGATATTACAGCATATGAGCAAAAGCCTTTAGTTTGGGAAGGTAAAGTCATCGTCAGAGGGTAGTCTTTTCTTGAGAGCGATGTATGGAGTGAAGGCAAAAACTATATTTCTCTGCAGTGTGGTGGCTTCTATTCTTGCTGGGCACTTTGGCCAATTGATTGAATTGCATATTCCTGATCAGTTTTTGTGGTCCACAACATTCATGAGTTTTCAACGAGGGAGTAATGACGAAATCAAGAGATGTTTTGCCAACGGCCGAGATCGAGCTTTGAAAGAGCTAGAATTGTTGGATGCATCGATTGAAAATGTTCACCCTATAGTTGAGAAATTATCTTATGCTGAGATTGTCTATTGAACAGAGAAAGTGGAACATATCAAAATTGCTATACGAAAATTACAACAAAGTGCACAACTGCTTTCCCAGGGGTTAGATCCTCTCTCTAAATAGGTTAATGACTTCTTTCATCTTATTCCGAGTGGAAGGAATGCATGGCTTGATAGTCTCAGGTTATCCGCAGAAGGCACACCCATCAGAGATGATCAGTCATGAATATATCAGTAACGCTGACCAGCATGAAATGTTTTTTGGTTTAGGTTTTCTTAGGGTTGTTCGTTTTCTTGGTTTAGGTATGGAACTTGAAAAGTTTCAGGGCTTTTCCAGTTTATGATCTCAAAAGAAAAAAAATCAGTTAATCTGTTGCTTGTGCTCTTTGATGGAAATTTTGTAATGCATGACTGAAGAATACACGGTGAGAGAAAAATACATATTATGCTAATTGACGAATGTTTTTCGCTTCTCGAACTTATGGTATTGAATTTATCACACTAACACTTTACGACAATGAACTAACAATATTTAGGATGAAAATAGCAATATGGAAGATTTATCTGCATAATGAAAAAGGAAATATAGGAGATTCCAATCACGTTCCAAGGCATTTTTAATTATTTTTTAAAATGTGGATGTGACAAAAGGTTGTTGTGGAAGGTGTTGTTTGTATATTTTAACACACTAACACTTTACAACAATGAACTAACAATATTCATGATGAAAATAGCAATAGGGAAGATTTATTTGCATAACGAAAAAGACAATATGGGAGATTCCAATCACGTTCCAAGGCATTTTTTAAAATGTTGACGTGACAAAAGGTTGTTGTGGAAGGTGTTGTTTGTATATGGGAAATTTCTTGATCATTGTGTATAATCATAATGTTGATAGATATGTCTACTAAGTGGTTCCAGTTAATGGGGCATTGATTTGAGCGTTCAATATATTTTTATTCTTTATCAAAGTATTCTTGTGTTATATTTGTGTTCTTCAATTTATGCCTTACGGCATTTCCTTTGCAACATTTGGTGCAAATGCTAGTTAACATTATTTTTCGACACACGTACCTTACCATCGCTGAAGGTTACCTTGTAGCCTTTGTCTTCCATTGCTGAGATGGACACCAGGTTCTTTTGGAGGTCAGGTGCATTTAATACATCCTGGAATTTCTAGCCTTCTTGACTGGTTGTCCTCTTCCTTGATTTCCAGCATTCCTTTTACCTTTACTATTGAATTTTCCATCCCTTCGATTACCATGAGAGGGATTTTGATCATCGTCGCGGTGAGGGTCCTTTCTATTAGGGCATTCCCTTGCATAGTGACCTACTTTATTCCAAATGTAACATCATCCTTTTCTTCCACCCTTAGGTCCAACCTTTCTTTTCAATTTAGACTCGGAATTATTTTTTTTCTTAGCATGAGAAGAAAAGGCAACAGGAGGACCTTTAAGAAAGGACATTTCTTGCTCTTCTACCCTTGTTTCTTCTAGAATGCATCTAGCCATTAATTCCTTGAAACCAGGAATTACATGATTCTTCAGAAGAGTAGTCCTGAACACGTACCATTCGGATGGTAATCCTCCAAGAGTCGTGAGTGCCATTTCCCTGTCAGTAATAGCCTCCCCAATATATAGAAGATCGTTCTTGATCTCGATGATTCTTAAGAAGTATGCTTGCATACTCTCATCTTTACCATTCTTGATTTCCCTTAGCTTATTTCTAAGAAACAAAACTTGATTTGCATCATTAAGTTTAAATAAACTCACCAGTCTATCATAGATTTCCTTAGAGGTGTTTGGGTCAGAGATGTAGGCCACCAAGTGCTTGTCGATAGAGTCCTGGATGATCTTCTTCGTTTTGATTTCTCCGGTTTTCCATTTGTACCTGGCAGTAGCGGATGCATTTGATGGAGACTCAACAATATTACCTCTCACATGGTCCAACACTCCTTGATCTTCAGGGTTAGATTGATAGATATCTTCCATCTGTGATAGTCAGTTTTCTTACGGAGCTTGTCTTCGGTAGGAAAGAGTGTTGAGGATAGCCTTGCCAATATTCTCTTCGTTGATTGCTCTTGCTCTTGCTCGGGCTTTGTCTTCACCTTAGCTCCGATACCATGTTAATTTATGGTAGGTTCTATGCTTATAAAACTTTACTTCTTTTTCTTATTATATTCCACAGATTATCAATCACATGTACATAAAGTAAAGTGCAAATAGAACATTAAACAATCGACAGAAAACAAGCCAAGACAAGAGACACAAGATGTGGCCGCTAGCCATGGACAAACCCCAAAATGTGTGGGGAAACCCTTTGATCAAATTTTCTTTTATCTTCAATAATTCAGTAGAGAG
>APFE030028113.1:0-65009 GCA_000404065.3 Pinus taeda | reverse complement strand
TTTACCATTTTTGAATTGCAAATTTGGTGGTGCAATAATAAATCTAGTAGCATCGGATAAGGAAAAAGATCATCAAATAATCTTTTTTTGACTTTTTCTTTGTCATTTCTCTCCAACTTATTATATATTTAAGTACTTTTTTGCCTTGCCACCCCAGTTGGACTCAACTTCAAGGTTTTGAAAGAAAAGTTATGGAATATTCTTTTATGAATCTCTTGGAAATAAGCTCTTTTAAACATGTGAAGTTTTATGATGATATTTGTAATGTTCATATGATGTAATATTGAAGATTGAGTTTTATAAAAAAAAATCATTAAACTTTAAATCACTTTCTTTTGATGCGCCTAATTGGTTTGACTTCTCATACGATAGAAAATTCCAATAAGGTTTTCCACGTGATAATTCATCATTTGAATTACAACTTTTCATTAGATCAAAGATCATTAATAATGAGAATATTATTTTGCAACATAAAACCAAATTTCACCGTCCATGACCTTGGGTTCAACATGTCAGATATCTTCATTGAGTACATATGGGATAGTAACCATGCCAATAATATAATTTTGGCACTAGCGTCTTAACAAATAATATAAATGTGTATGGAAGTTAGTCAGCTCATTTAATTTAGCAAATCATTCATATTTAAATTCTCCAATGGTACGTTAAAATATTACAAGCACAAACAAAATTTCCTTGAATTGACCGAGAGCGATAAAGTCAACATTTTAAAGAGTCAATACATTAAAAATTGTTTAGCAAAAAAAGTACTTTATTCTTTAAAAATGATGAAAATTATTAAAAAAATGTTTGAACAAAATATAACATCTAAAAGTAACATCATTAAAAATCCTATTCTTGAAAGTAAAAAATAACTTGTTTCAAAAAAAATTATGACAAATGTAAATGAAACAACATCACAAATGTGATTTCATTGCAAAAGTATAACTATTAAACGAGAGGGAAAGAAGAGTTGATTGAATTGAGGTAGCATTGATCAACCCTTCCAATTTCTTCTACTAGCAAAGAATTCATTAATGAGTTAAGGAGAAAAATGTAGAGAATAACTCATATGGAGAAGTGGAGTTTGATCCTTCCACACTTTTCCACTAACTAAAACCCCTTTTACAAGTGAAATAGAAGTCTTAACTAAAATATATATTGCTAAGGGTTAAATAACCCTTCCATGATCTTCTCTCAACAAACGTCAATTATATGATTAGTCTTAGAAGGAAATAACTAGAAACTATATTGAAAAGAGTTGAGGTATCATTCCATCATATTCCTCCAATTTAAAACAATCCAGACAGTCAACAGGAAGGGTTATCCAAACCTTCCCTATTCTTCTCCTTGAAAAAAGCAAGTTCAAAGGCTCAAACAAAAACTGTATTGGAAAGGGTTGAGTGACCCTTCCACCTAATGCCCTAGTGCAAAAGTCTTCCATGTGTAAAAATTCTTGAATGAAAATTACAGGAGGAATAATCAATCAATCCTTCCAAGTTAGAACAAATAGTAAATCTAATTAATTAAAAATCAAAATGGAGAAAGGGCATATGGCCCTTCCCCTTTCTTCCTCTTAAGGAGGAATTGCTCTATTAAAGAAATATAGGATTAAAATTGAACAAATATATCAAGAAGGGTCAAGTGACCTTTCCACATTATTCCCTTAATGGAAACCTCTTTTCTGAGCTTGAAAAGGCTTCATTGAAAATTTATACAAAGATGGATGAACCCTTCCATATTAAGACAAATAACAAAAATGATTAATTAAAAGCAGGAATGGAGAAGGGGCAACTAGCCCTTCCTTGTTATCCCCCTAAAGATATAACATTACATGAGGTAGAGAATGGATTGGAGCATAACAATATATCAAGAAGGGCCAATCATCCTTTCCACATAATGCCACCAGTGGAAATTTCTTGGATAAGTATGAAAACTTGCTTAAATGAAAATTTCTACATGGAGGGATCCATTGACCCTACAAAATTAAGAAATGACAAAAAAACATTAATTAAAAATATAAATGAATGGGTGGTCGACCTTTCCCCATCCCTCCCCAACATAGATAGTATTATATGAGAAGATAAGGATATTGCAATGGAACAATTATATCAAGAAGGGTCTACCAACCCTTCCATATTATGCCCCTTGTGAAAACATTTTGTGAGTTTGAAAATGCTTCAATGAAAATGTATAAGTTAGGACACCCCACCCCCCCTCCCCCGCCCAATTATTCTCCTAAATATGAGAAATTTTATGAGAGCGGGTGATCCTTCCATATTTCTCTTTCGATAAAATTCTTGAGATTTGATTTAAGTCTTATTAAAACATCTACGAGAATTGTTTCTATCAACCCCATTCATTCAGTGCAAAAACTAGAACAAAAAAAAAGATAAATATTTAAATTAAATAATTGGAATGAGATACTGTCATCCTTACCTTATTTGTCCCTAAAATTTTATATTCACTTTTATTAAATAGATGTGCTAAAATGTGGAACAATATATAACAAAAAAAGTCAAATGAATCTTTCAGATTATGCCCCCCATAAGATGTTGCTACCTCTAATACTCTTATCTCCATGAAAAGTAATTCTTTGCACTTCTATAATGTCACCAAACAAAAGTGATTCAATTAAAATGCACAAAGAATTTGTTATTATTTCATTTATTTTAAATCTTGAAATAAAAATGAGTTATTTGCTGCTTATAAATCATGTGAAGTTCATTTAGGAAAATATTGTTTTAACACAAAATATGTTGTTTGTTATGTGCATCAATAGAATATAAGTCGCATTTGTTCCAAAGGATGGAGATTTTGTTCATTATGATCAATGCAAACAACAAAAGAAAAGATGGTAAAGGTAATTGAAGCAAAGTTTTTGTCCTTGCAAAACTCTTGTCTATATGAAAGAAAGATTGTTTGCACCTATGTAATTCGCCACGAAACAATGGTGTTATTAAAATACATAAGAATATTGTAATGATCTCAATTATTTTATTTCTTGAAACAAAAGTAAAATATTTATTATTTATATCCTAGAAATAAATGTTAAAAATGTTATTATCTCAATTATTTTATTTCTTGAAACAAAAACAAAATATTTATTATTTATATCGTAGAAATAAATGTTAAAATTGTTGTTATCTCAATTATTTTATTTCTTGAAACAAAAGTAAAATATTTATTATTTATATCGTAGAAATAAATGTTTGATTATGGTAAAGAGGTTTTAAAAGTGGTTCCCAAATTACTTCACTATGTTACAATTGATGCCTTTGTAAAGTAAGCATGGGAAGTTATTTCTTAAAAGAGGTTGAGAAAATCATATCTACTCCATTTCAAACTACAGTAAGGTTCCTCTTCATTTTTGTGTATCTTCTTTAACGTGTGTGCAAAGTGTTTGAAGGTTCCTCTTATTTTCTATGTATCTTCTTTAACACATGCACAAATTGCTTAATATCCTTTATTTCAGGGCATATATTTTTAGTATCTCATGAATCTCCATGTCAAAAAATAGGAGTAAATGCCCTTAATTCTTTGTTGAATTCAATGATCATAACATGTACCTCTTTTTTATAAATCCAATATATGGAGAGCTTCATATCCCAACCTAAAATTAACAATGTAATCCCATTTTAAAATGGATAGAACAACGTCAAAGGACAATAGCTCGAGTGGTAGCTAGCAAATTTAATATCCTTTGCATTCTATTTCTATTCTCTGGGGACATGTTAGCCTGTGACAAAAATTTTAACATGTTCAAAATTGTGACGAGTAATTCCTATAAGCTTGAAGGGACAGGAAAATTTGAATATCTTGATATTGAGGT
This sequence comes from Pinus taeda, assembly GCA_000404065.3. NCBI lineage: Eukaryota > Viridiplantae > Streptophyta > Pinopsida > Pinales > Pinaceae > Pinus > Pinus taeda. The sequence goes on along the minus strand of APFE030028113.1, from coordinate 61,177 downwards.
GAATAGTGATAACCATTGCGATTTGATCCTGGGCTATGCCAAAAACAATCCTCTGAAGTTACCGATTCACCAATCACTGTTAAAAAAAATAGACAGAAATGCCATAAAATTTGAACTTTAGACCCTAGTTAATGCTTTTACCAATAAAGTATGGAGTAATTCCTATCTCATTGTCAGTTCTTTGATCACATTTTTTTTTGGTTTGAATGGTGTACTTCTGATCATTCATTTTCTAGAAAGGCTTGTGAAAGGGATAATATGAAGCATTATCACTCTCTTATGCCTACCCCTCGGGACAAGGAACGTGGTATATTACATGTTGCATGTTATGGAGCACCACTAGTGAGTTTTTGAGTCTTTTATTTTTTTTTGCATAGAGGGAAGAACACTAAACAGCAAACATATTGTTCACACCACGATCAATCAACTATTATGTTAGTAGGAGGCACTGCTGCTAGTGCATGAAAGAATCATTGTAGAGTAGTACCATTAAAATAAAATAAAAAATTGCCCCCACAACCAACCAATGAGTTTTTTTATTATATTTAGAGAAGAAAGATTGTCTTGCAAACAATTACAATACGCATAGATTCTAGGAATATACAACTTGGTAATGCGCATTTTTTCAGAAAGCATGTTAAAGGGGTGTGATGGGTTGCTGCTTGTGAGAGTATTTGTTCAAAAAGTTTACACAGAGAAAGTAGGTTTGATAATGAGAAATGCTATAGTCCATTTGAGTCTTTTATTGATTCAAATTATTGGAAAAGTTTTCAAGATTTCTAGCATAGCAGAATATGATGCAAATTATAGTCGCTATAGGTAAGCCTTTAAGAGGGCTTGTGAGTTCAATTTGTGATCAAATGAGGCTTTATAGAAATTCTCATAGGATGAACAAGTCAATGAGAGACTTTACACCTTAAACTAACCACACAAATTTATGAAAAAATTTAATGTTAGCAGTTTTGAGCTTCATAATGATAACATAAAGGTTATAAACAATAATTATTATAAAATATATTATATATACTATATTATATATAATGTTTAAAAACGAGGAAAAAGGCAACAAAAACAACTTTAAAGATAAAACAACTTGTAACATGGCAAATTGGTAACATATTTGCAGTGTGTTAACTGTATTCTAGTCATTATGAACATATCAGATAACTACATCTTACTTACCTCCTTGATCAAATATCATGGCCAAAGATGCTCAACCCAAGGACCATTAACATTAAACCCCACATCAAACATGTATCTTATAACAAATTCTCAAAAAGATCTTTGTCAGAATTATAAAGTAGTTCAAATTATTTTAAATCAAGAAAAAGAAAAGAAATTTGATATCATGGCCAAAGATGCTCAACCCAAGGACCATTAACATTAAACCCCACATCAAACATGTATCTTATAACAAATTCTCAAAAAAATCTTTGTAAGAATTATAAATTATAAAGTAGTTCAAATTATTTTAAATCAAGAAAAAGAAAAGAAATTTGATTTTTATTGATAGTTCAAATTTTCTGAAAATTCTTTATTAAAATTATGAAAGATTTCAAATTATTTTCAAACTAGAGAAATAAACAATAAAATTTAATATCGAAATATACAAGACTTCAACCAAAAAAGTAATTCTAAATTCCAATTCCAAAATAACTTCAACAATACTTGGAGAATATCACTAAATAAGTGTGATAAGAAAATAATTCTAAATTCCAATTCCAAAATAACTTCAATAATACTTGAGAATATCACTAAATAAGTGTGTGATAATAGCTTGAGAGAAAATAGCTAACCTTAGAAGATAGCTAACATCAACAAATAAGTATTACAGTGACTCCATGGAAAGTGACAACTAACCTTAATAGATACTCATAACACAGTTAATATATTATTTAAAAATTTTAATAATTAAAGAATTTGAATTTTTTTTAATTATAAATATGACTCATGAAAAATACAACTAATCTTAATATACTCGTAAACATAGTTATATTATTATTAAAAAATTTGCATATATTTAAAACAAAATTGATTTTTTAATTAATAAATAATAGACTTTGATGGAAAATAACAACTAACCTTAATAAATACCATTAATATAATAATTATTTATTAAATTCATATAATAAAGAATTTGTTTTTTTAATTTTAAAATGTATTATATTAATAATTAATGCACAAATCATATGATATGGAAAATCTTTTCATAAAAATCAAATTAAGACAATTATTATTCATCTTTTTCAGATACAAAAATTAAAGAAATTAAAGAAATTATGTCATGCTATTTGGTACATACAGTCTGTAGTTACATAGTCAAACAAAATAATTATAAATATTTATTAATTTCATAAACCATCCAGTGTAGTTATAGAGGACCAAAATACTAATATTATTATTTATTATAATAATATATGATAATGATTCATCAAAGTTAAAAAAATAACAAAAAAAATTCCTTCCATGATTCACCAGTTTTGTAACATCCAGGAAGTAGTTCTTTAGGAAGGACAAAATAATAAATCATTATTAATTTTTATATAATATATATGATAATGATTCATCAAGTTAAAAAAATTAAAAAAATTGCCCTCGTATTCCACCAGTTTTGTTCAATTTATCAATAACGCTTTCATTATTGCAAGCTAAGAAGAGATTTTGGAAATTGCAAAATTATGTTTTCAACAGCACATCATCACTACAAAGCAATTTTTTATGAAGTCGAATAGACGAAAGCGAACGCCATGGAGCATGCAAAGCATCATAAGGGAGAGCATTCGATAACTAAATCGCACATGTTACAGCCAGGTAATGACATCTAAATATCCACAATGCAACTCATGTACCTAAATATCTCGGATGTATTTAGGATGCACTTCCTGATTGAGAATGTAAGAAATTTGACTTTCAAATATTTGAAATTTACCACGAGGAATCCCCAAAACAAAATTCATAATGCATTTAGTACCCGTAGTAAAGAAGAGTTGAACATGACTTCACTGAGGTTTTGAGAATAATAAAATGTCAACAATATTGTCAAGCTGGCCAGAAAATAAAATGTCATTCGAGCCAGCAACTTGGTAGAAAATAATGCCAGGTAATTTCACAACAATGTTGGCGTGAAAATTGATGGAAACACAGACAATGTGAGAGATAGCGACGCACAGCAAAGCAAGTCCATATATGCACCTTCAATTATTTAGTGGTACCAACCAGTTGGGCTACAAATGCGACAGCGCAAAAACAATTCAATCCTGCCTATTATGGAAATCAAAATCAGTTTCTTTTGTCATAATTTCCGAGTTCAATTTTAGTTTCTAATACTATTTCCAGTGTCAAGCTTTACTAAAAAGGCAATTTTGTAAATCTATCATTTGCTCTCGAAATCTGTGTGTAACTTCCATGGGAGTGTCATATGGTATAAAGAACGTTAGATCACTTGGCCTTCATCTCTCCCTATAAAGACAAGCATATAATATCACGAAGAAAAATCAAAAGCAATGGTATTTTTTTAAATGAGAATAAAAACAAGCATTAGAAGAAACAAACAACCAAAAAAAAAAAAAAAACTGTACAGACTTTCATGCACCCATCTTATGCTAAAAATAAATAGCATAGTTAAAATGAAGTGTATCTGCACAAGTCTATCACAAAAACTAAACTGCCATACTAGTGTGCATTTCCAAACAGTTGTTTTCACTTTGCTTTCCATACAATCATCTTTCCTGCTGATGCAGAGGACGAAGCTTGGAATTTCTATTACAAAGACCATCATAGATCAGCAGAACTTGGAGATAATATCATTGAATGTAAAAATTGTTGTTGTGCTGTTTTGTTATGGCAGATCATGTTTGCCATGATGAAATCGAACCACAACAGAAGTGATATTGTCCGCGCTGCCCTTAGCATAGGCAGTTTCAATCAACTTTTTTGCTGCAACTTCTGGATCTTCTATTGCTTTAACAAGAGCAATTGCATCCTGCATGAGCAATCACACAAAAACGTAATGAAACGATTCTCCCTTAAAACTAAGGGATAATAAAAGATGAAGGGATACTGTGCATAAGAAAGTAACAAGGGGAAAATGAAAAGAAAATAGCATCTATCGATTGAAAATGCATACCACCTTAATATGCATCATTAAAGATCATGAAAGCTAACCTCATTTGTGATTACATCCCATAGCCCGTCACTCGCAATTACAAGAAGCTCAAAATCATCATCAATTATTGCTTCCTGAAAAACTCAAGTTTCTGAGTTTAATAACACTGAAAATATCTCCTTACACGAATTCTTATTTTGCTTTTCACTACAATATTTCAAAACATCCCAAATTGTTATCTCGTGTAAAATAGATTAAGACAATTTTTACATTATGGAATTTATATGAGTATATGAACAAATTATAGCATCGGTTCATCTCAATTGCTTTTTCCAGTAGCTTTTTGGCATTTTCAAGCCTTATGCTATTAAATCTCTATCCTAGCAATTTTAAGACCCCTACTGTGCCTTATGCACTCTTTGACGTTCAGATAATAATTCCCAAGCCAGTACGCCCCAGACTAATGTTGCTTATAAATCTTTTTGCAACGTAATAATGTCTTCTACTATGTGGGTAGCAGGTCAGCGACACCCAGTCCTTCCAACTGCATTTTGTTTGGAAGAATTGTGCTCAAAACTTAAGTTTGCCGATGGATTTAATAATAATATTATATAAGATATAAAAACAAAACCAAAAAAAAAAAAATCCAAGTACAGTCCCTAAAGCATGTAAGAGGTCACATTTACTCGTGACAGGCCAAACACCCACCAAAGTGTTCATAGGCATTAGAGAGCTTGTGAGTTCAATCAAATACTCAAATGTTTGCAGCACAAATGACATACATCTACCAACTGATCAAACACTATTAAGTATTACCTAAGGACTTTAGATTTAGAATACAGAAAGAAGTTAATTACTTCGATGGCAATGGGCCGGAGAATTTAAACAAAGTCTTGAATGTCTTACCAGCAGAAGATTTAAAGTAATAAGTTTATTGAACTTTTGAATGCTTTAGGGAGATAATAAGATAAGATTATTTTATTAATGTCCAACAAATGACCGTAAATAGGTCAATGGGGCTGAAGGATACAACCAGTACGAGTACAATGTGGAAGTGCAAATGCAACTCTGTGGCCGCAAATAGGTCAATGGGGCTGAAGGATACAACCAGTACGAGTACAATGTGGGAGTGCAAATGCAACTCTGGAAAATCACAAGCTAAATCTAGGATAAAATGAAGTAAAGAAGGATACAATAATAGGAAAACCTCATTAACATGCATATAACTGGATAATGTATAAGGCTAAGTGAATCAGTCCAGATCTGGAGGTTGATGATGTCAAGAATGCCCCGAGTCTGATAGATGGCAGCGAGGGGGGTGACAGTAGGGCTGGCTCAATATCGGAGTCCTCTGGATCCAACGAGTAGTCTGGCTGCATGATCCTGGGGGGATGTAGGAGCGAAGGATACTCTTAACATCTGAGACCAAAGGAAAGAAGCTCTAATGAAATGTTTGTTTGAACTTGTTCAGCTACGATGAAATGTTTGTGGTGTGGCTGAAGTTTGAACCTCTCCCAAAGTTTATCAAACATAGCTATGAAGAGCTCAACTTCATATATTTGGTGTATTCATGTCCTTGTGCTGTATTGGGGTCAATGTTTAGGTTTGCACCCCTTGGTTATTTCTTGCATTCCTTTATGTAACACTTGCCTTGAACTAAAATTCCAAGAAAGCCACATGCTTCAGTAAATTTATCATATTCTTGTTTAATTGCCTGCTATGTACTTCCTCCATAATCTTTTTCTACACCTCCATGCATCACAAACTATTGATTGCAAAATATTCCTAGTAACCTCTAATATTCTCTTCCTGGAAGATTTTAGTGCTTGGATAATTTTTATAAATGTCCATGCATGAGACTGCCTGGAGGCAGAAAATCTGTTCATACAGAAAATTGGTTTTAAAATATTCCTTGCGGCTCTCTAATTTTCTTGTCGGAAGAGGTTAGTGCTTTGGGCATCCCTGACACAAAGAATCAGTCAATATAGATACGCTACCTGAATCTCAGGTTCAGCCACAACATATTGTTTCAATAACCGATTGCCAAATGCCCGAGATACAGCAAGAACACCTCCTACTCTCCATGTTCCTGCAATTAAAGTCACTCATCAGTGTGAAAGTATACAAGGCAAAGGAAGCTTACCTGTTTTCCACGTAGCTGCAAGAGACAACTAATTATCCAAAGTCTAAAGTAAAATGTCTCTCCCATTGGTCAAATCTAGTACAATTATAAGAAATTCTTAATAGGTAATAAAGAAATACACAATGACTTGCATTCTGTATAATAACACACAACCAAGCCATTCATTGGAAACCACAAATTAGTTAAGCCACCTATAGGGTAATGCATCCCTGAAAACAACTCAAGGAACCTAATCTCCAAACAACAAACATAAAGCTCTCTCATCATATGCAAACTTTAAATGAACATGAGACGAGATAAAAACTCTTACCAGCCCACATAACATTGCCCCCGGCTTGCTCAATACGCTCCCGTTCATCAACCCTGTTAGGCTTGTGATCTTCAGAGAGAGGTATAGCTGCAACCAAAGCACAAATCATATTTTTCAAAAATTTTGTTGAACTGTGTGATTGTGTATTTATCTGTGTTCCTATTCTGCTGCAAACTAGTTTTTAGATTGTTCATATTAGCAGTTGCAGAATTTCGTGGATTTTCTACAAATCCATTGCATATCCAAGAGCGTATATCAGAATTTGTGCTACAAATGATTTGCACAATCTATGTGTGTGTCTCTCTCTCACTCTCTAATGATTTGGATTCTGGAATCATGGTTTGGGATCTTTAAAAATAATTTCTTCATTAAAATTTATTTTATTTTATGTATTTTTTTGAAAAATCAGGTCATTAAATCTAGTCAATCTGGGTCCAAGTTGAAACTCAAGTCAATAAGTAGCCAAGTCAAATTTTGAGTCCGAATTCTAAAATCATGGCTCAAGGTATGTCTGGTGGCTCATTAAATTTTGTTTTCTATGAACAACGTATACATGGCAAACAAAATAGGATAAGATTTCCCTGTAATGCTTAAAGAGCAAAAGGAATCTTGAAGTTGATACATAGTGATGTGTTTGAACTTGTTCCTCTTCCATCTCCAGGAAAATCACTGTAGTATGTACTATGTTTCATTCACAAAGGGTTTCTCAAGGAACATATGGATCTATATCCTCCAAAACAAAACTGAGATTTTCAATAAATTTAAAGAATTAAATTTTGTAAGAAGTGTGGAATAGAAAAGCAAAAGACTACTCCATAGTCACCTCAACAAAATTAAGTGCAAAAAGAATGAACAAGATGTTGATGGAAAAGATAAAGTATGCTCAATAGTACAAGGTTTTCATATGAATTATGGGCAAAGGCAGTGGGTATTGCATATTACTTGGTAAATCAATCCCCTACATCAGCACTAGTTCACATGGGCATGGATTGGTGAAAGCCCATCCCTTCAACATCTTAGATTTTTTGGTTCTATTGCTTATGTTCATGTTCCATAAGTTGTATAAAAAGGTTGAAAAATGTATGTTTATTGGTTATAAAGAGGGTATAAAAGCTCATAAACATTGGAACCCATTAACAAAGAAGGTTGTTTAAAGAGGGGATGTAGTGTCTACAAAGGTTAAAATTGCTCTCAACAAGGAAGTTCAACCCATGGAAGATGAACAAAAAACAATAGAGTTTGAGTTGGAGGGTGAAGAATCTACCTCATAAGAAAATAATCAGGAGAAGTAGAGCCTCAGACTCTAGTCTTGATGAGACTGGTTCAAGGAAGAAGGCATCCCGAAAGGTATACCACTCTCCTGATTGTCCTTCCTGTTCTAACTATCACTAATAATAATCCTAAACTATTGGGGAGGCAGTGGATTCAAAGGATAATTAACTCTGGAAAAAGGCCATGGTTGAAGAAATGGTTTCCTTTGGATAAAAACAAGACTTGGGACCCTGCTAACATTTGTGCCCTTGCGATTTGTGCACCTCATCCATAGATTTAACACATGTACACTATAGTCACTATTGCAAAATACCTATATTTCTCATCTTGGATGCTCTTGATGAAGAAGAGAGGAATTGTTGTTCCCTAAATGTCATCAGAAGAAGTTTGCTTCTTCACAAACTTATTGATGGAATATATTCCTTGCAAGCTATTAAAGGCAAATGTCATTCTAAAAATACTTCACTACAAAATCACTATCATTCAACTTAAATACACGTTACTTCTTTGTAGGAATCTAACACCCTACCAAACATTGAAGTCAGGTCGCTATGAGACTCTAGAGCCAAGCTTTGTGATGTTACTTCATTGCAAGGTACTAACGAAAATTTCTTTAGTGAAGATAATTGTATCTGACTTCAAGATGATGACTTGAAGTTTGGTTATGAATCATGATCTCCCTGTAATATTCCTAATTAGCCATGGCTAATTGGAATATTCGATTTTGCTCAATTTTTGCCTTTTATAGTTATTTATAAATAAAAAAGTGAGAGAATGGGATATAACTCATAGAATAAAAGTCACTTCCTAGTAGCACAGCGTTGTGACTTAAAGGGGAGCCAAGGGGGGCCAAAGGGGGACGCAGAGATGGAGCCCACGCAGACACTTGGAGGGACTGCGCAAAAGGGAAGAAACACGTGGCAAGAGAGGAATTACGTTGGAGGAGGTGAGCCTTGGGATTGAGAGAGGCAGAGAGGCTATAAAGGAGAGAGAAGCCCCCTCATTTTGATGATTCGATTATGTGCATTTGAGCTAGTCACTTCGACTTAGAGCACGCTGGCTGTTTCGCTAGTCTGCAGCACTGTTTAGTGCATTGAGTGTCTCCGTTCGGAGATCTCACCCTTAGCCCCGGGGGACTTCGAGTGCCTACTCGGGCAAGGTATTCCCATCAACATTTTTGTAGTAGTTTCATCAGCATTTTTGGCAGTAGGATTGAGCATCTTGGAGGACTGCGCAGCACTGAGAGGGATGACGCAGTTCTTTCTGGCAGGAGTTCTAGATTGAGGGTTTGTAGCAAGATTTGTGTTGGGAGATTGAGCAGGGGATCAACCCTTGCATATTGGAGGGTTTTGGCAGAGGTTTCATGTAGATTACTGGAGAGTTTCAATCAGTGGTAGCGCAGAGCATTGAGGGACTATGCAGAACCCCAAGGGGGTGGTTTTCGGGGGTCGGCAATTTTAGAAAAGCATTCTGGGTTTTTCTGGGTTTCTTGAGTAGAGTCTGATTCCAAAGTTTCAACCTTTTCTAAGGAGGGGAACAGCCCCAAATTCTCATTTGATTTCCAACAACAGCACGACAGTTCTCCAGCAGCTGGGACGCAGATCAGAGAGAGGCCATTCCTTTGCTATTCTAAGTGTATTTCTTCACTTACCTTGTGCAAGTCAAGGTGCCATCTTTCTGATCACCTCCTGTACTCATTCTATTGCTCAATATAATAAAATGGCTTAGCATTTCTCTCTGCATTTCTTGAGTATCTGCTTATATTTCACATTTATATTATTATATATTGCACCACTGACATTTTTATCATTTTGAGCTTCGCGGTTATTATATCATTTGTATGTATTTGGTTGGAGTTACTAGGTTTTGGAGAATATCTCTGAGACGGGATACTACAGTGGTATCAGAGCATAGATCTGACTCAGCCTGTGGAGCTAGCAATCTATCACACCGAGGGGAAAACCCTACATCTGTTACAGAGATAAGAGATACAGAGACACTGGACGTAAATTGGAGAACACCCACGGGAAGGGAGACTGTGTACCTGTGGTGGACGCAGAACAAGAGGAGCCTGTGGTGGACGCAGAACAGAAGGAGCCTGGAGTGGACGCAGAGCAGATGGCAAATGAGGACGAGAAGAGATTTGTGGATATGCTCCTCAAATCAGTGCAGGATCTGTCAAGGCAGATCGAGGTGATAGGACAGAGATTCACAGCAATAGAGGCTAAAAAACGTGAGAGCCCACGGATTTTCCAGGTTGGTGAGGAATCAGGTGCATCCCATCATTTGCCAGAGCAACGTGATACTACTCAGCAGGTGGCCTCACATGCCCCTACACGCTCTACCATGCCCACTTTCTTAGGAGCAGACATGGGGGCCGGAGCCCAACGGGGGGCAAAGCCCAGTGATATGGGCGATTATTTTGCAAAGTACCAGGCCTATGGGCAGGAGTTCAAGGAGGCTCTCTCATTCAGAGACTCTGTTCAGCTCCAATGGGATAGTAGACCCTGCGACCATCACAAAGGATACCAGCATTATCATGATGGTGACACCCACCATGCAGCTAGTAAATTCCACTTGCCTACGTTTGATGGTTCATCAAATAGTTCGGCAAAGTCTTGAGTGGAGAAGCTGGACATTTACTTCCAGCTTAACCAAATGTCGGAGACAGAGACCATCAAGGTGGCAACATTGCATTTGGATGGTGAGGCTTAGGATTGGTGGTTTCATGGGATGGTTACACTCAGACACTCCACAGTGACGACACATGCCGAGTTCACCAAGAGATTGATGGAGCAATTTGATCGGAGGGATCCAAAGCAGCATTTTGTTGAGCTGACAAGGCTCAGACAGACAGGGAGCCCAAAGACCTACAATGCAGATTTCTTGAGGGTCTCAGCGATGGTGCCAGATCTATCCACGGCACGGAGGATCTATATGTATGTTGAGGGGTTAGCAAAGCCACTTCAGGGTTTAGTCCGATCCACTAGACCAGCCACACTCCAGGACGCCATTAGCAGGACTCGGGATTTACAGGATGTCTTACCCAGGACCCGAACACCCTACCCCCAGAGACAGACTTTCCAATCTAAGGGGAAGGATGTGAGGATTCTGCCTCCAAAGGGAAATCCAGGACGAGCACAGATTGACGATGATGCCAAGAGGAAGCTGAAGAAGAAGCAGTTGTGCTTCACCTGTCAGGAGTCGTGGGCACCAGGACATAGATGTGCTGCTGGCAAAGCACATTTTATTGAGGTCTTCTACGAGAGCAGTGGGGAAGAGGATGATGATGATGATATGAAGGCAGGAGATAGTCACGCCATGCAGGGACCTTTGCCACCTCCACTGCCAGCAGCAGGTGGTGCATCTTTTGCACCTACCGGAGGGGCCCTTGCAGCATTGCAAGGAGTTCCCAAGTATCTGACGCTACACGTACAAGGGACAATACATGGCCAGCAAGTATCAGTTTTGGTTGACAGTGGGGCAACCCACAACTTCAATGATGCACAGATGGTTGAGCGGAGAGGTATACAGACAGAGAGCTTCGATGGGTTTTCAGTTTTGGTCCCAGGAGATCAGACCATGATGTGTGCTCGTTATGTTCCAGAGCTATCAATGACGATGGGCACCTACACATTGACTGACCACTTTTTTGTGGTCGATATTCCGAACACCAACATGATACTGGGTGTTCAGTGGCTCATCACTCTAGGGAAGGCCACGACAGATTGGAAGACCCTAGAGATGGAGTGGGATGAAGAGAAGACAGGGAGGCATGAGAAGATACGGGGACAACACACATATCCGCCTTAGACTGTTTCGGCTCATCAAATGGAGGTAGTCTTCTGGAAGGGAGACGTAGAGTGGGCAGTAGAGCTACGTGCATCAGAGACAGGGACTACAGGGCGGGCAGTACATCCGGATATACAGTCCATCCTTGACCGGTATGCCATAGTGTTTGGGGAGATTCCGCTAGGACAGCCACCGGACCGGGGGTTTGAGCACACCATTGAGCTTGAGCAGGGTATTCACGCAGTGATTACTACCCCCTATAGGCATCCCAAGGCCTATCAGGATGAGATTGAGCGGGCCATTCAGGAGTTGCTGGCTCTTGGGCACATTCAGCAGAGCACGAGTCCTTTTACTTCTTCCGTGGTGTTGGTGAAGAAGAAGGATGGCACATTGAGGATGTGCATTGATTACAGGGCCCTGAACAAGAAGACACTGAAGAAAAGGTACCCCATACCCAGGATCGACGAGTTGATGGATGAGTTGAGAGGAGCACGATTCTTCTCAAAGATTGATTTGAGATCTGGGTACCATCAGATTCGCGTGAGGGAGCAGGTCACTCCCAAGACCGCCTTCAGGTGTCACTATGGGCACTTTGAGTTCTTGGTGATGCCCTTTGGGCTAACCAACGCCCCCACCACATTTCAGTCCTACATGAATCACATCTTCCGCAGCCACCTGAGGAAGTTTGTGTTGGTATTCTTTGATGATATTCTCATTTACAGCAGGACTTGGGAGGAGCATCTCCAACACATTGAGACAGTGTTGCGTATCTTGCAGGAGCAGGAGTTCTATGCCAAACTCTCCAAGCGTGAGTTTGGGTTGACGGAGATGTTGTATTTGGGGCACATCATAGGGGTGGACGGAGTGAGAGTCCACGAGGAGAAGATCAAGGCCATTAGAGAGTGGTCGGAGCCGAGAAACGTGACAGAACTCCAGGGGTTCATTGGCATTTCTACTTACTAGCGGAAATTCGTTAAGAGTTTTTCACAGCTTGCTGCACCCCTGACAGATTTGACGAGGAAGGGGGCTTTCAGTTGGTCAGATACAACACAGCGAGCCTTTTACAGGCTCAAGGAGGTTATGAGTAGTTGCCCAGTGCTTGCATTGCCAGATTTCACACAGCCATTTGTTTTGGAGTGTGACGCGTAGGGAGAGGGGATCGGCGCAGTATTGATACAGGGAGGTCACCCTATAGCCTATGAGAGCCGGAAGCTCCTTCCACACTAGAGGTTGTATTCTATATAAGACAAGGAGATGCTAGCCATCATGCATGCATTGGCCAAGTTCCGACAGTATTTAATGGGTAACAGGTTTAGTGTGAGGACTGATCACAACAGCCTCCGATTCTTTTTGGAGCAGAAGCAGCTACAGAAGAGGCAGCAGAAGTGGATCAGCAAGCTCCAAGCATACGACTTTGACATTGAGTATGTCAAGGGTAAGAACAATGTGGTAGCAGATGCTCTTTCACGTAGACCAGCCACGTTGTCTCTTATGAGCTAGGACACAGACTGAAGAGCTCGACTCTTAGTAGAGTACTCAAAGGACAAGTTTGCATGTGAGGTTCTGGATGGGCAGGTGGCAGATGACAGGTACAGAGTGGTCGATGAGATCATCTATTACAGGGACTGGATCTTCTTGACTGAGGGGTCTCAGCTCAAGAAAAAGATACTACAGGGATCATATGATTCACCTTTGGCAGGCCATCAGGGGTTTACCAAAACCTACAAGGCCATTAGAGAGAGGTTCTCATGGAAGGGCCTTAAGGAGGACGTACTCCAGCGTATCCAGGAGTGCAATGTTTGCAGCCTCTTTCCATTCCGGATGGGAAATGGGAGAGTATTTCAATGGACTTCACCATAGGGTTCCCCATGGTACAAGGCAAGGATTGTATCTTTGTCGTCGTTGATCGACTGACAAAGTACGCACATTTTTTTGCCATATCCGCACACTATACAGCAGCACAGGTGGTCGAGCTGTTCTTCAAAGAGATCTTCAGGCTACATGGTCTTCCTAAGACCATCGTTAGTGACAGGGACAACCGTTTCATGGGTGGGTTTTGGCAGGAGCTTTTCCGATTGGTGGGGACGGAATTGACACCGAGTACCAGTTATCACCCACAGAGGGACGGGCAGACAAAGATAGTTAACAAGTGGCTGAAGGGCTACTTGCGTAACTATGTCAGTGAGCAGCAGCAAGCATGGGTGAAGTGGCTGCATCTGGGGGAGTACTGCTACAATACTACACATCACATGTCCATTGGTATGTCACCATTCTATGCCTTATTTGGATCATCTTTTATCTTTTTGCTGACGTGATGTTTGGTGATAGCAAGGCTCCTAGAGCCAAGATTTGGATCCAAGAGAGTCAGGATATCCTCCGAGCTCTCAAGGATAACATGGCTATAGCATAGAACCAACAGAAACTGTATGCCGACAGGGGTCGAGTGGAGAGACAGTTTGAGGTAGGGGACATGGTCTACCTACAATTACAACCATACCGACAGTCATCCCTGAAGCAGAAGGGGGCTAAGAAGCTCAAGCCCGCTTTTATGGGCCATACAGGGTGATACGCCGGATTGGACAAGTTGCATATGAGTTGGAGCTGCCCCAAGGCAGCAAGATTCATAACATTTTTCATGTATCATGCCTGAAGAAGGCATTAGGGCAGCAGGTGACAGTGATAGACAAGCTACCACCCATGGATGATGAGGGGCATTTGGTGTTGCAGCTGAAGGCTATTATTGATACCAGGGAGAGGCAACTACGGAGCAGAACAGTCCAGGAATTCTTGGTGAGGTGGAAGAATTTGCCGGATAAGGATGCCACTTGGGAGAGTGAGAAAATCTTGCAACATCCATCACTTCAGTTGCTTGAGGACAAGCAACATTTTGTCGGGGGAGACTGTAATATTCCTAATTAGCCATGGCTAATTGGAATATTCGATTTTGTTCAATTTTTGCCTTCTATAGTTATTTATAAATAAAAAAGTGAGAAAAGAGGACATAACTCACTTTTAGAATAAAAGTCACTTCCTACTAGCACAACGTTGTGACTTAAATGGGAGCCAAGGGGGGCCAAAGGGGGACGTAGAGATGGAGCCCACGCAGACACTTGGAGGGAATGCGCAGAAGGGAAGAAACACGTGGCAAGAGAGGAATTACGTTGGAGGAGGTGAGCCTTGGGATTGAAAAAGGCAGAGGCTATAAAGGAGAGAGAAGCCCTCTCATTTTGATGATTCGATTATGTGCATTTGAGCTAGTCACTTCAACTTAGAGCATGCTGGCTGTTTAGCTAGTCTGCAGCACTGTTTAGTGCATTGAGTGTCTCCGTTCGGAGATCTCACCCTTAGCCCCGGGGGACTTCGAGTTCCTGCTCGAGCAAGGTATTCCCATCAACATTTTTTATGTAGCTTCATCAGCATTTTTGGCAAGAGGATTGAGCATCTTGGAGGACTGCGCAGCACTGAGAGGGATGACGCAGTTCTTTTTGGCAGGAGTTCTGGATTGAAGGTTTGCAGCAGGATTTGTGCTGGGAGATTGAGTAGGGGATCAGCCCTTGCATGTTGGAGGGTTTTGGCAGAGGTTTCGGGTAGATTACTGGAGAGTTTCATTCAGTGGCAGCGCAGAGCATTGAGGGACTGCGTAGAACCCCAAGGGGGTGATTTTCGGGGTTCGGCCATTTCAGAAAAGCTTTCTGGGTTTTTCTGGGTTTCTCGAGTAGAGTCCGATTCTAGAGTTTTAACCTTCTCTGGAGAGGGGAACAGCCCCAAATCCTCATTTGATTTCCAGCAACAGCAGCACGGCAGTTCTCCAGCAACTGGGACGCAAATCAAAAAGAGGCCATTCCTTTGCTATTCTAAGTGTATTTCTTCACTTGCCTTGTGCAAGTCGAGGTGCCATCTTTCTGATCACCTCTTGTACTCATTCTATTGCTCAGTATAATAAAATGGCTTAGCATTTCTCTCTGCATTTCTTGAGTATCTGCTTATATTTCACGTTTATATTATTATATATTGCACCACTGTCATTTTATCATTTTGAGCTTCCCGATTATTACATCATTTGTACGTATTTGGTTGGAGTTACTGAGTTTTGGAGAATATCTTTGAAACGGGATACTACACTCCCACATCAACAATTGGCTGAAAAATCCATGTCCATCCTAAATATGCATGCCCTCAATAAGAATCTAGTACAAGAAGTAAGATTTAATAGGCCCTAAAGATGACAGTGTTCAAAACATTGCTCATTATTTTCATACAAATTAATGTCTTGTTGTTGGTCTTGGTAAAAGGTATCCTAAAAATGTTGAGAATTGGACCTTGAATATTAATAAGACAGAGAAATCTTGTAACTTATCAATCAAAAGCTCATGAATGAATAAAAGTAAAAGGAAATAACACTTGATTCTTCGTAAAAGGATGTGCAACACTCACTTGATGTCGCTTCTTCTCATGTTATGCTGGTTTCTCATGAGTAGTGTTCCCCTAAGTATGAGAAGAATATTGAGGGGTTTAGTTATTAATTGCTTTTTCAGAAGGGACGTACAGATGGTGGACTTGCTAGAACATGGATAGTGTATCATTACTCCTATAGGAACTAAGATGAAATGAATGAGTAGAGCTTGGATGTTTTGAGACTTTGTCGCAAATACAAGTCATCTTAATCCCCTTAATACTATTTGAGAAGAAAATCCTACACCATTTGTTGATTTTTCCATTGATGATATGTCAGAGCTCGATTCTAACACCTCCATTGATTATTCTACTAGTAAGTCACAAAAACCACATCATGCACCTGTCTTTTGTTCAACAAATATCAAATTCTTCACCAATCACATCTCAATCATATTGACAACCTCATCAATGTGATCATAAGCATTATTGCTCTCTATCTCAGTATTCACAATTCTTATGCTAATAGTGCTTCTTACAAAACTTTGGAGAAGAGATGAAACAAGGAAAATATTATATCAAAGCCTTCTACAAGGGTTTCCTATAATTGAATTGAAGAATGATCATGGCATTATTTGAGATCATGTTTGATATCTTATTGACTTACATCATCCACTAAACAATCGTACAGTTCTGAAATCTCTCCTTTATTGATAAACCATGGTTGCAGTCTCCTACTGATAGTTTATGATGGCATCCATTCCTTATTTCTCCTCTTTTGCACATGTATGATTAGAATAGGCCTTTATGATGCGAAAACCATCTTGTTGCATCTTTTATCTACCGCACTTGTTAAGTATTTTTTACCCTTGCTAAAAAAAAATGCATGATGAACAATATTTTTCTTGGCTTATCTGATTGGAGCACTCTTGTTAAACTTCAACACTTGCTTGCAGCTATGTCGGAAGAGGATCCTTTTCAACTTCAACATGCAGATTGCCATCTTCTATATCATTCCTTGACACTATTATGCGACAACATTTACAACACAAGCATATGTTTGATTGCACCTCTCATGGTTAGGTTATTGTTGTCAATATCAGTCATTATTGTATCCCCGCCCATTTAACCATTAATGGGGGCAGTTTTGTGATGTTTATTTGGCCAATGCCTTTTTCTATATCACATCTTTCCCAAGTGAAAAATACAAGGGGATTTTGGAATGTAAATTTATTTTATTTTGTTCTTTAGGAATGTAATTTTTATGTAGTCAAATATCCCTTTATCCAACATTTCTTATCTGTGTCCCCAATTCAATTATAAAGGGAAGACGTTAGCGATATGTCGGTTAACCATAACTTAGTGAAAATTAAGTGTCATTTGAGTAAGCCTTGAATACTTTGTGATGGAGGTGCTAGTTAGAAAGTAGCCTTAGGGTAACTTATTAATATGGTGTTTAGAAGGTGGCCTAATGTTCCACATATAATGAGGTAGTTAGCCTAAAGCTAATCACTATTTAAAGGGGTCTTGACCCCATTGTAATACACCATGTTACACACTATGGAATCATGTAATGAATTAATGTTTTCAATGTGGATTTTCTCTACCCCATAAGGATTTCTCCACTGTATATCTATCATCAATCTTTGTGATAAGACTGTTACCCACCATTTTGTGGATGATATCCCTAGGAGAAATGTTTTTCTCCAAGATGGTCCTCAGCGAGTAGCAAGCAGCCCCTTGCAGCCACTAGCTAGCTCATTGTGCCATTTCTCTGCCCCCTGCGCCAACCATGTGGTCCCTCGCCCATCTGCCATGATCGTATGTTGAAGGTGGGCCTCCCGAACCTAAGCTACGCCTTGTCATTTGGTAATTGAGTATTGTAGTTTGCTTATCATGGACACTTTTGGGCATGGATTGATGGGCAGATTCGGTGGAAAGAATGGGCTAGGTCTGTGCTCTTGTCCCCTAGACCCCTTTGGGATACTAACCTTAGATTCTAATCCCATGGGATCTCTTTTACTGACCATTTGGCTTTAGGGATGGTATTTCACGAGAGACCCTAATTTTGGTTGCGTTGTCCCACTCCCTTATCCACGTATATTACCCCCTTCCACTCATTATTACCACATTCATCATTTCTCCCACCTACGTCCACATTCCTCCATTGGGTCCACATAAGGTTAGCTCACCCCTTCCTCCATTGGGTCCACATAAGGTTAGCTCACCCCTTCCCCTTGCCCACACCTTGGGTCAGGCCTCAAATGATGCCCCGAAGGTTGATGCAACTAAAAAGAAATATAAAAGCATATTTGGCCACATTCAACAAGAAAATGTACCACAAAATGCAAAGGACGGTTGGGACAAACACATTTAGCGCATGGGAAAAAACCAATACATGAGCTCTACCCCATCATCATGGCCATCACCCAGGTTCCTACAGGTTCTATGAGCCTCTTTCATGATATAGGAATCCATGATTGTCCCAACCTCTAGTGGGCAATGAATCGCCCTACCTTAAAAGGGGGTATTCACTGTTATCTCTTATGCATCATGCTCTTACCCCTTGAGCCCCGAGCAGTTAATCAAAGAAAACCATAAAAAGGAAAAAGGCATATAAAGGAAGGTGGAAAAATCAAGTCTGGAGCACCTCATGTACCAGGATTTCTCCCTCCTATACATTATAAACCCAAGTGTGGGCTTCCCTCTTATTAGCTACCCTTGTACCCAGCATGTGACCTAGTGCTGCCCCTTCTCATCCCCTACTTCATTCACCTATATGTCATATCCCACCACCTTTTAAAGGATGTACCTTGAACATATTATCCCCTTTAGAAGTAGAAACCACCTAATAGGATACTTTGTTAACCACATTTGGAGTTTACGAGACATTGGCACATCTCTAAGCCCAATATGGAAGGGCACGCCATTATGAAGTCCCCACCTGTGGTCCATGGTTGGTAAGTTCATTTACTCGATTTCCCTAATGACTTCTTGTATTGGAAGGCTAGGGGACGCATTGGATCTTATGCAGGATTGCAGATGGTCTCCATCTTGGGTTTGGTCTCCCTATACGGGGTCCTAATCCTCCAGAGGGCTACATCGACACATGTAGGGTGTGTGTTGAGAGCCATGGGTCTCCACAGCAGTAGAAATCACTCCATGGATCCTCGAGGATGATCAAAGATGCTCAAGATACTCCCATTGGACGAGAATTATGCACCTAGTTCACCTTTGCCCAGGCTGCCCCAAAGATGTAGCATGCACTTGGCAACTAACGCAGGACTCGCAAGATGATATGGCATCCCCTACACCATCATCAGAGCTCTTGCAAATGACCTACAGGCATCTTCGACTCAATTGGAGACCTATGAGATTATTATTGCGCCCCCACACCCACTGAGAGCACCACAGGTTTATTGTTTGGAGAACAAGGGGCCAACCCGTTGTACAACACTTTTGAGGGCCCTATTCTTCATTATGGCACCTATGGACCTCATCAGGCCTCTTGGAGGGCCCTATGACATGTATTATTCATCATCTAACCATCTTAAAAGGCTTATTCTTTCATTTGTGAGCTAGTTTGGTGAGGCTGTCACCAAAAGTTAGATTATTAGCACATTATTTTACTTTTTGGGCTTATGTAGGCCAAAGAGGCTAACTTGAACTCCTCATTAGTGTATAAATACAAGTGAGATGAGTTCATTATCTTATCATCACTTTGGATTGGATCTCTACTCTCTCTTGAGAATTTCGCACTTTTTCTTGGAGGATAAATTGGAGCTTTATGGATGAATTTTGATGTGTGGATTTGGTTTATCTTATCTTGGAGCTTCTCTATTGTCAAATTGTGGATGGTTGGATAAACTCTATCACATGTAAGTACATGCTTTTAATGCTATTATCGTTTTACTTTGTCATATACATTGTACTGGGATTTTCGCTATTCTTAGGGCTAATTGTTGCATGCATTTACTGCTTCAATTGTGGAATTTTTTCTATATAGCATCTCTCAATGCGTGGGCCATGTAATTTGAATGAAATCTCCTAGGGGTAATTCTATCAATGAATTCATCTTGATAAGCCATCACGTTTTGCACATCAAAGTCTAAAAGTTACAAGATTGCTTCTCTTTGACCTAGAAGGTTAGCAAAGTGGCCTCGAGGCCTCCTTGACTAAGAACCAAAGGTCCTCATTCATATTTATCATAGACTCCATTCTCCCAAGACTAAGGCACTGATCTGCCGAGAGGTGGTCACCTAAAATCAATTCTTTTTCACCTTTTCCTATGTCTAGCCAAGGTGGGTCACCTAAGGCATCATTTTCCCAGCAGACTATCCCTCCAAAAACTTTGATCTCCTGGCCTCTCCTGCATTGGTGTCTCCCCAAGGCCTCCTCCAATTTTGAAGCCATTCCAACGATGGAGTTGTGAGAAAAGCCAAGCCCTAGCTCTGAGATCAAAATTTGCCCTAGTATCCCGAAGGCTAGTGCCTCGTACGATCAATTCAACACCTTTAAATGAATATCCTTTCTTTGATCTTTTCGCCCTCCTTGTCTGGGTTAAGAACATCATTGGTCGTTAAACTCTTACCTCCTAACCTCTAAGTTGGGGTCCACTTGGTCCCATGTGGTCCCATTCCTTTGAAAAGACAATTCTTCAAAACCATCCGGGATACCGTTTTCAATGAGGATTTTAGGGATTGGGAAACTCTTTCAGGAATCATATCCCTTAAACCTAACCCTTAAATCCTCTCATTCCTCTCCTAGAAGTTATTGAACCTTGCTTAGAAAGCAACCAAGCCCTATCCTTCAACCTCTTCTGGAAATGAATCATTTGTTTCACAACACATCCATTCATTGATTTATCTTTCATTGGTGACTACATAATATATCAAGTCTCCTCCCATCGATGAAAGTTTGTAATAGTAGGGAGCCTTAACTGAGGTGATAGTGGGCTAAGTCTCCATTTGTTGCCCTTGGTCTAGCATTTGCCCTTTAGGTATCCCCTTTAGGTCCCCCTTGCTAGTTTGAGCAGTAACAGGGACATTTGTATATTGGCTTTTAACAAGAAGATCCATAGGAAGCCCAAAATTGGCACCATAGATGATTATTAAATGCATGAACTAAACTTTAAAGACTCCATTAACTTCAACCTCATTCAAAACCTTCATCAAATTGGGTAATAATCTTGATGTAAATAGCATGGGCAACATTGCTATCATTTCTCAACGAAGGTACCATCATAAAATGTCATGGATCTCATTGACTACTAAAACAAAATCATGGCTCACAAGATTATAATTGTGTTCCATAATCTTGAAATATTGTGTTTACAGGAAGTCAAAACTATTAGTTTTTTGTTAAAGAATGCTTTGAGCCATATTTGGCCAAATGAATCCTTATTCACCTTTGTACATGAAGAGGGCAAGGTAAAGAATAAGGATTGGAACCCTTGTCTCACCTCAACTTGCTTCTATCATGGAACATGGCACTAATCATGCTTAAAGGCTAGTGTGGATTATGTTGAATATAGAGGAATACGCATTGGGCCTAGCTAATATCTATGCATATAATGAAGTTAAAGGGAGAGTCCATTTCCTAAGATGGATTATATATGAACTCCCCAAAGCTCATTAGCTTGGTTGTGGGGATCTCAACATGGTGGATACTCAAGGATACAAACAAGGCATGTTGCTTGTCAAAATGCCTTATTGCAAGATAACACCATACTGTGCCCTCAAGGCCAAGCTTGGGTTGTATGATTGTAACAAATTCAAAAGAAAGGAATCGTCTAAGTTATGGTTCACTTGGCCCAATTTCCAAAGGGGCAACAAAGGAATCCTTAAGAGGCTTAACACAACCATAGTAAATGAACATAATAATACATTACTCTTTAGTTGTAATGGAGCTAGGCCAATAGAAGTCCTAAGTGAGTTCATGCTCTAAGATCAATGACCCATATGCTTCTCGATCTCCTGTGGTGTTGCAAAAAAAGTGGATGCCTAAGGCTCGCTCTATTATGCATGTCTCACTTGAAAAATCATAGTTGCCTAAATTCTATCGAAAGAATTTGCAACATTTTATCCAAACCCAAAAGCAAGAATAGTTGGATTTCCTAGTAGGAAGATATTATTGCTTGTACTACCTCTTTCTTGAGGGGCTATGGTGAATAATCTAGATATCACACTTATTCAATGAAAACCACAAAAGTTATTCATGAGAAGTTTGATCAACATTGTCAACAACTTGGTACATCGGTTTTGATTAAGGGTTGCAATCCAAGGCTATTGAGCTTCGCTTCCTTCTTAAAGTTGATGAAATTGAGAATACACAACAAGGCGCCACGAGCTTCACTTTAGTGACCATCCAACAAAAGATTTTCTTTGAAGTTATGGCATTCCAGAGGATTTTTGTGATTATCCCACCTGTTGCACACTTTTTGTCAAAGTTCAAGGACGCAGATATGCCAAATACTTTTCAAAGGATCGAATCTTCTTTCACCAGTTTATATGTGTCGTTGTAAACCCATTCTGCAAATGCACTGTAAATGATGCTAGTAAGACCGTAAATGTATGTAACAACCTAAGTAAGCCTATTATTTTGGCGATAATTTCATCCTAGGAGGTTTTTCATCTCACTGACTCATCTGTGTTTCTAAATACGGATGGTTGGCAGAGTTTTTCCCTCTAGCCTACCCCAAAGCTAGGGTGGAATTCTTCGTCAAAGTCTTAGGTGAGTCCTAGTGTTCTAGTCAAGTCTTATATAAAAGTGGTTTGGGAATAATTTAAGCTAGTTGGCTAAATTATTTTATTACAAATCACTTGGTCTACTAGTTCGTGTTGTGTCGCAAATTGGGTATGTATTTTGAGGGTCTAAGTCGAACGAGTATTCCCCCTTTGAAGATTGAAATGTAAAATCTTATGTAAAAAATATTTTAATGCATGGTCCTTCATACTTAGACACCATGGTTAAAATATTAGAAGGTGGAAAAAATATTAAAACCCCTCAAGTGCCAATTAAAAAGTTTTTCTGACAAAAATTAAATTAAATCCCAAGCCAAAAAATTAATTAATTTAGAGTCAAAATTAAATTCTCCAAATGGAATAATTCGTGGGTCTTAAAAGAATTAATTTTTGGAGATCCTCCACCAAGAGAATATTGTATATTTCAAGAAAAATTGGACCTTTGGACCTTGGTGGTTAAGTCAAAGTCAAATTTTTTTAGAAAATTAGCTCAAAATAATTAATTTTGAGCTATTAAAAATAGAATAAAATGACAAATTTGAAAATTCCTCAAAAATAAAAATTCAACGGCTAAGATTAAAAGATGATCAAGTATTTTACGATAACCAAGATTATTTTGACAAGGATCAAGCAAACTAGTTGTTATTTTCCACTTTGAGGATTTATCTATAAATTAGAGTCATTTAAGTCTCTAGCCATCTAATTTTTGGCTAAGAAATTGTCGCTAAAGCATTGATGTAACACTATTGTCCCACTAGGAACTTTTATTTCTATCATAATAAAGACTTTGGGGTGCAATTCAAGGTGTTCGGTGTTCGTTGATTTGTGGTATGTGTTGGCTACGGGCTTTCCTATGTTGCTCTAGTAAATGATAAAATTTGTTTTTCATTAGATGGGGATAAAGTCATTCTATTGATAATTTTGGGCTAATCTTAGATGATTTAATTTTCCATATGATTAACGGATTTTCTTGAGATATATACATAGTGTTTGCAAGTACCCCAGTCCTTGGTCTCCAAGTTCACAAACTGTGGGCATGAAGTTTGAACTGACTTTGTTTGGATCCCAAATATTTATGTGGTTGATTTAATCTTCGCTAAGGCTATAGTGTGCATTGGGTTTCTAAAATATTTGTAGCCATTTATCAAAGAAAATTTCCATAAAATTTATTTCTCAAAATTTATTTTTAAACCCTTGTATAATTTGTAAATTAATTTTTAAATCAAATCTGTAAATTATTGTTATGTAAAAATTAATTAGTTTTAGGTTTATTATTTAATTTTAGATTAATTTAGACGAAAGGGCACGATCATAAGATCATGCCCTTTCCCCAAAGGGTGCCCATGGCGATATATAAGCCAGGAACCCCATTTTAATCATTCATCATCTGTCAATTCATTTATTTATAAAAATATTTCTATATATATTTCTGTTTATCCAAAAGTTTTATGCTTCATTGGTATCAGAGCAAGTTCGTTCCTTGGGCTATGTTGATCTTCCGCTATTTCTGCCATCCGTCTCCGCTCCATTGCCAATTGCATTCTCTGTCCACACATCGTCTGCTACAATTACCCCGCTGACATCTCTGCACTCAATCCGTTGTTGCGTATTCCATTTCCGCTGCAATCCGCTACTTATTCTTGGCCGACCCCACCTCGTCCGTGCACTGTTCACCGCATCCATTCCCAACGCCTCTGCACTCCCTCACATTGCGGTCACCCTGTCTGGTTTCCGCTGCCAACTCCCTCGCTGTAATCTTCCGTCCCAAACCCTCCGCTCCGTCGCTACAGTAACCGTGTTCCCGCTCCATTGCACACCGGTCATTCCACCCACATCGTGCCACGTTCCACCAGTCGTTTTTCTGCTGCCGTCATTAATATCGAACCTGGGGCAAGTTCCATGTGACCTGCGGTTGCGTGGAAAACATTTGCGGTGAGTCCTGCTCTAAGGTTTTCTGCTCTAACGAGGTGACCCCGCCAACAGACGTGACAATCAAAGAAAAACGAAAATTCAATATACATTTTCGAATATATAATGTTATTTCCAAATATATATAAAGTCGTCCAATATATATTTTCAATACACATAACGTTATATAACATTAATTTATATATATATATATATAATATATATGTAGTTTAATTACTTAAATTTTATTTAAATTTAATTTAAAAGTTATATATAATTATATATATATATATATATATAAATATATATTATTATATAGATATAAAGTTAATTATTTAACCAAAAAAAAAATAACTTATGTCTCATATAATTAAATTAATAGTTTTAATTAATTATTTAAAAAAAAATTAAGATGGCAGATAAATACACGCCCCCGCAAACCCACTCGATGTCGACAATGACAATGGCCGATTTCCAAAAGAAATTGTTGGACTCGGAGCATAAAATAAATAGCAACCACGATGAGGTTAGTAAAAGATTAGATGAATTCAAGATCAAGCTTGAGGGACAGGCTGACCAGGTAAGAAATCTTCAGGATACGACAAATCGAATAGAAATAAAGATGGAAAATCAACATGTCCAAACAGAAGCAGACATCAGAGAGGTCTTAACAATGCTGAAGATGTGTAAAAAGACTAATTGTACACCCGAACAACTACTAAAAAAAAATGAAGAGAATCAAGAACACATCTCATCAGATTCAACAAAGTCAACAAACTCTCTTGAAAAGGTTGAATCGCCAAAAAAATCAGCAACACCCCACCAAGAAGCGAGTAACACAGCCTTTACAAACAAGCAACTTTGGGATTACCTTTACCAATCAACACCCTTTGTTCGCTCAACCATTAGCAACATACCAACAAAGGGCAAATGTCAAGATGCCTAAATTCGATGGAAACGAAAAAAACAATGTTGCATGGATAAACAAAGCAGAAGAATACTTTGAGATATATGACATCAATGACGATGACAAAAAGCTCAGGCATGCATCCATGAAAATGGAAGGAGAATCATATAACTGGTATATGTGGTGGAAAAAACAACACACGTCATTAGCTGGAGAAAATTTAAAGATGCCTTCTTTAAAAGATTCCAAGGTGTAAAAAAAGAAGAGTTCTTTTCAAAACTCATCAAGTTACGACAAAAAGGAAGTGTAGACGAATACACTCCAGAATGGGAGACCTTAGTAACACAAGTACCTGGGTTATCAGAATCTCGTTTGATTCAATCATACGTCTCAAGACTCAAAACCCATTTACAAGCAGAACTTGAGATGCATGACATTACATCAATAGAAGTAGCAAGACAAAAAGCAAAAACAGCTAAAAAGAAATTCGAACCAATATTTTGGTCAAAAGCGGTAAAAACATATGCAAGACAAAGGATACCCCAATATGTGGACTCAAATAATACAAGATATGTTCCACCACATCGCCGTGAAGATGAAAAATCTAATGTGGAAATGCAAAGGATAAAAGAGGGTAAATGTAAACGTTGTGATGAGCAGTGGGACCCCAAACATAGATGTGCTAAAAGAAAAGAACCAAAAACCTATATAATTGTGAAGCAACCGATGATTCAAACAGTGAAGATTATGACATAGAAGAAACAGAAGATGCCCCAGAATTCTCACCAGAATTAGATGACAGAAGTATTCCGCAAGTGTCACTATCTGCTATGACAGGTATATCACAACCTCAAACCTTAAAGTTAAAAGGACACATAAAGAAGAACAACGTAGTGGTTCTCATCGACTCTGGTAGCACACACAATTTTTTAGATGCAACCGTGGAAAAGAGACTCAATATCTTTTCATTTCCCTTACTAAACATGAAAGTGATGGTAGCTAACGGTAAGAAGATTGAAAAGGTGGGGAAATGCCATAAGGTTAATTTGCAAATTCAAGACTTTAATCTAGAATCTTTGTTCTTCACGGTAAAGTTAGGAGGAGTAGATGTAGTTTTAGGTATCCAATGGCTACGAACTTTAGGTACTTATGTCGCTAACTATCAAGTACAATTTATAAAATTCAAATGGGGAGGTCAAAAGTACAAACTACACGGATTCCAAGCACTAGAAAATCAAGTTGTATCATCATCTCAAATGATGAAGCTGAGTCGAAAAGGAGTGCCTACTTATGTAGTACAGTGTCACCAATTAGAAATGTTATCTGCAAATATGACCAGTGAAGAGTCACCAGAGATACAAAATCTAATTCAGAAGCATGAAAAAGTATTTCAAGACCGACCTATGAAAAAGTCATACTGATATCCACATCACCAAAAATCGGAAATTGAGAGATTAATTCAAGACCTTTTAAAGTGTGAAACCTTGATCATCTTGGAATATTTGATCAAGTGCAAGGACTTACCCGAAGAAGACGCTTTCTGGGAGAATGAATCATTCTTCAACAACATCCGTCGTTACTAATGCTTTGAGGACAAAGCAGTCTTTCGAGAGGAAGGCAATGTTGTGTAAAAATTAATTAGTTTTAGGTTTATTAGTTAATTTTCGATTAATTTAAACGAAAGGGCACGATCATAAGATCATGCCCTTTCCCCAAAGGGTGCCCATGGCGATATATAAGCCATGAACCCCATTGTAATCATTCATCATCTGTCAATTCATTTATTAATAAAAATATTTCTATATATATTTCTGTTTATCCAAAAGTTTTATGCTTCAATTATTTTTGCTAATTGAGGCTTAGGGTTTTTCGAGATTTTGTATATATTTGGGGTTTTGGGGATTTTGCAATTTTATTTTTTGCAAGTGAATTTCAAGCTAGATCTGAAGATTTTCAAGGTTTCAGGCCTTCGCATATTTTTCAAGGGTTTCTAGAGGTGGATCTAGACCTACGAAGGCAAGATCCACCATCTTTTCCCTCTCCAAACTCAGCACCCATGCCAAGGAGAAGTTGTGAGTCCTTAAAGAATTTTGTCGTGGTGATTTAAGGTGGAACTTCAAGATCTGGAATAGATCTGGAAAAGTTGCAGAAGTTTGACAAAAAATCTACCCTTTGTGGGCCCTCCAACCCCAGCCGTTGCTATTTTCTGCCACCATCCCTTGGCTACATGCCCAATTGGGCCTCTTAAAGGTCGTCGTAGTCCTCCCTCTCATTACCATTACTCTTTCCAGCCTCCTATCCCATCCGCTATCTCCTTTCCTCCCTATTCTCCTCCATAACCCCTGTTGCTTTTCCCTCTCCAAACTCAGCACCCATGCCGAGGAGAAGCGGCAAGTCGTTAAAGAGTTTTGTCGTGGTGATTTAAGGTGGAACTTCAAGATCTGGAATAGATCTGGAAAAGTTGCAGAAGTTTGACAAAAATTTGCCCTTTGTGGGCCCTCCAACCCCAGCCGTTGCTATTTTCTGCCACCATTCCTTGGCTACAGGCCAAATTGGGCCTCTTAAAGGTTGTCGTAGTCCTCCCTCTCATTACCATTACTCTTTCCAGCCTCCTATCCCATCCGCTGTTTCCTTTCCTCCCTATTCTCCTCCATAACCCCTGTTGTGAGCCTCTTTCCCTGCCTTCCTCCCTCATCCCCTCACGGCAGGCCTCACCTTGCCTCTTAACCCTCTCCCTGCCATCCACTCTCCCTCATATCCTATCCGTTTCCTTCCTCTTCCCCCTCGGCTCCCTCTTTTCCTTCCTCCTATCCTTCCGCTTGTCCCTTTTCCTCTCTGCTGTGCCCTTATTCCCCTCCCGCAGTATCGTTCCTCCTCTGTTGTGGGCTTCCAGCCCATTCCCTGCCTCTGCTGGCCCTCCTGCTCCTTCTCCTTCCCTACCGCAGGCCTTTCCTTGGCCTTTTCTGTCTCTGCCATGAACCCTCCTGGCTTGGCTGTGAGCATAACTGTCCTCACAACCCTCTCCCCTGTCTCTGCCATCCCTCCTTATCCCTCCATGACCTCCCTTCCTCCCTCTGCTCCTCTCTATTTCCTCTCGGCATGCCTCTGTGAGCTTCCTTTTCCCTTCCCTCCCCTTGGTAGCCCTCCTTACCATCAAACATGGCCTCTAGGGCCTCCTCTCACTCAATGCAGGCCTATCTCAGCCTTCTTTCATCACTGCGTTGGCCTCATTGAGCCCTACTTAGCCCTCGTCATTATCTCAGCTGCCTCTATTTATCTCTGTGTGCATCACTGAAATTTTGGGCTAATCCTCTGATGGTTTTGCAGAGACAGTGGGATTATTTTGTGTCTAAAGGTAGTCTAATATTGGAGAAATTTCAGACAAGAGACTAGTCCTCTTCAAGCCCAAAGGGCTCACTGGTTTGCATCCTCCAATCCTTGATCTCCTCACTGTGTGTTTACAGCTGTCTAAAACATTCATATAACTCATCAAAGTGTCACTTGCATTATCTGATAGCTCATTTGTTTGATTTGTTGAGGGATGATGTTAATATTCTGAACCAAGCCAAATATGATACAATCAAATTTCAAAGATCTAGAGTGGCGTGAATGTGATAAATGGCAACACAAGTCATTGGATAATCTTTGGAGTTGATTTGTTTGCTTCATGGACTGATACATTAAATACAAATCTCTGAGTACAAAATAGTAGTAGTAGTATAAGAATGTGACATCTTTCTTCCTGAGCTAACGTTTTGATTACAGGGTCTGAGATAAATATCTCATATCTTTGAATACAAGGTATAAATAAGGTAACATTGTAATTCTAATTTGTACGTTATCATCTAAACAGTGGTATTACCACTTGGCACTGGCATATGGTTTCCTAACTCATAAAATCAGATTTCTTTATAGCTGCATGCCTTTGCTTATCATCAAAAGAAGTTGGCATAATGATATATACTCTTGCAACTCCCATTTTGGCATTAAGATAAATTTTGCAACAACATTAGTTCACTCCTAAAGCATTTAGCATAATCCTAGTATCTGGTAGTCTGAAACGAATATTAAGCTTGAGCATATCAC
Source organism: Pinus taeda (assembly GCA_000404065.3). Classification (NCBI taxonomy): domain Eukaryota; kingdom Viridiplantae; phylum Streptophyta; class Pinopsida; order Pinales; family Pinaceae; genus Pinus; species Pinus taeda. Next base: position 31,519 of record APFE030028113.1, on the reverse strand, counting down.
CAACTAATTACCATTATCATCATCCCTTTAAGAATTGCTGAATCATTCAGATTGTCAATGTTTTGAATAAGCAGTCTCCTTTTTACATTGTGTACAAAGGATTATTGGCATAGAAGATCTAACCGTGCTTATATTGGAATCTAAGTACATAAAGGAGGCTGAGGTAATATCTGTGTTGAGGAACCATCATTTTAATATCTTGAGGGATCTCTAATTGCTCCTAGTAATTATCATTAACGTCCTGATCGTTAGTATTGAATGCTTAATTGAATCATATACATTTTGAGTAAAAGAGCTTTTATAATCTTGAGGTGATACTCATTGGTTAAAACATTCTAAGTGCTCCAGTTGTCATTGAGCGAGTTATTACGAGATCTGAGCACATCCTGTAGTCATTAAAAACTTGTATCTCATTGGCACTTAGTATCTCGGCACATTTGCTTATGGTCAAAATTGTAACTCTTTGACAAGTACTTATTGACATAACGTCACCATAACTAAGTGCTTAAACAACCTCAGCGATTTTAATTTAAAAAGCACTCAGAATCCTTGTACATCATCCTAGGATAGTCAATCATTCTAAGCAGCAGTTGTTGATCCAGTTACTTGGCATCTAATTCATAAATAAACGAAAATTTGCCTCCATAAGGCACTGGTCTCAATAGTGAATCCAATCTTATATCTTGCTTAAATTGACCAAGTATTTACGAAAATTTGACTCCATAAGGCACTGGTCTCAATAGTGAATCCAATCTTATATCTTGCTTAAATTAACCAAGTAGCTAGGCCACTCAACTGTGTCTCCCAAAAAGGTTGGTTTCCAACTTGTCTCTCATCTTATTTCCATATGGACTACCCCCCATAGCCTGCTATTGGGAGACAACTAGAACGGAGTGGGTGGGGATCAAAGTGACAGCCCCCTCCTTGAGTCGTTGTCGCACCTTGCTTGTACAATCTGAGCGACAACACCACCCAACAAAAATCTCAGCAAATGGGAGGATATTGAGGGGGTGTTTACCACTCATTATAGAATGGTATTCTAACTGCAAGGCATTGTCAAGAACCATAGAATGGCCATGGGAACATGTCTTGATCTAGACTGACATACACCTTTTGAATCTCAAACAAGGATGTTGAGCAGTAATGGCTTGCAACATGGTTTAGTTGCCTTTATTTATGCCATGCTAAATGTCCCTTCATTTGAGTTGCTAAAACCCTTTTCTCAAAGGCTTCGACGTGTTTATATGTCAACATATGCCAATTAGAACAAGAAGGTTTTTTTCAATCTTCCAACAAGGATGCCCAATAACCCCAATTCTCTACACAATGGCAATAGACACCTTGGGCTATTTAATATGTCATAAAATGGGAAAAGGCTTGATCAAAGGCACTTCGCTCCCTTAGCAAGAAGTTGAGCAGCTAATTCAACCAGATCAGATATTCAAATTCTTTTAGTGGAGACCAAGGTCCCAATGAATCCTCCTCCTGATCTGAAGGGTGACTACTTGTTATTGGTGCTATTGGCCTCTCCTTAACCTTGGGAACCTCTCGTTCCCGATCATTTGCCATTGTCGGTATGGTATCATGTGACTTCCCTCAAACACTTTGTGCTCCTCGAATCTCACATCTTTGCTCACCACAATCTTCCCTATTCATAGAATTTACACCATGTATGCCTTGGAAGTCCCACTATACCCCCAAAAAAATGCCCTTCTATCCTAAGGGCACCAAATTTCTCCTCTTCTCTGATGGTACATGGATATACATCGAACACTTGAAGATACGAAAATGCCCCACCTCTTAATTCACTTTTGTCAACGCCTCCTTATGAGTCTTGTCCCCCAAGACCTTGTGAGGACTTGTGTTCTAAATATATATTATTGTATTACATGCTTTTGCCCACAAGAACATGGGAATATCCTCATTATGGATCATGGCTTTAGCAGCCCCGACGATGACCCTGTTCTTCCTCTTAGCAATGCCATTCTATTGCAGTTGTAAGAAACTGTCAACTCTTTCTTGATGTCTACCTCTACAAAAGTCCTTGAACTCACTAGAGGTATACTCAACCCCATTGTTTGATCTAAGGACTCTGATCTTTTTCCCAATCTGGTTTTTCCATGAGAGCTTTAAACTTCCAAAACCCACTGAAGACCTCATCCTTGGCCTTCATGAAGTAGATATCCTCCTAGATAAGTCATTAACGAATATCACATAATAGTTGCACCCACTCAAAGACAAGATCACATCTAAATGCACCAAATCCAATTTTTCCTTAGAACTATTGTCACTAATAAGAAAGGTCGTCTTGGCACACCCTTGGAAAACACCCTACTGTTCCACTCTAATTTCAGGAAGACCAATGACAATCTATCATAATATAGGCAAAGCCTTGTGATGCAAATGTGCCATCTACCTACACCACAACTTGTACAAGTTGTCATTGTCATGAACCAAGGCACATACCGGCTAACCCTTCAGCACGTACAAGTTCCCTTCTTTCCTTCCAATCACCCAACTTGTGCTTCAACTAGAAGATCTCGACATGACAAGTAGTTTTCCCTCTCAAAAGAAAACCTCATACCCCTTGTCCTCCATGGTTGAGATTGCTAGAAGGTTCTTGGTCAACCCTAGAACATACAATACCTTTGTCACCTCCAAGGGCTCTCTTGACTCTAGTTGAAACTAGATAACCCAACCCCCTCTATTGTACACTTGGCATTATTGCCAAGCTCCCCATGTAGCTCTAAGTCTCCCTCTAAAATATTAGTGAACAAATCTCATGATCTCACCATGTGACAAAAAGCACCACTATCCACAAACCACACACCCTTGGCTAAGGTGCCAAAAAGGCAAGACACAAGCGAGAACTCCTTGAACCTAGTGGCAAACTCATTGATCTGTGAATCTGTTGAAGCTACTACATGTGCCTTCCCCTTGCCCTTCTTCTTGTTCGAACATCGACCTGCATAGTAGCCAAACTTGTGACATGCAAAGCACTTGACTTTGCTCGTGTTCTTCTTCACATCCTGTGAAGTAGCTTCCCCACTTGCATCAATCTTGGGCTTCCCCTTGCCCTTCCTTACCTAACTCACAAGGGCAAGGTTCTCATCGTCACCTTTATGTTGGCCACCATGTAAAGACTCCTCTCAAATCTCCTCCTAGATGAATTCATCCCACAACCTCTCCCAATTTAGAAGCTTCTCTTGTGCCACAATACCCTTAATGAAGAGAGCCCATGGCTTTATGAAGCCATTCAGGGCCAACCTCAAAAGCTCCTCATCTAACATGACCTCCCCAACCGCAATCAACTCATCATGAACCTATCATATCTTGGTGAGATAAGATGCTACAGTATATGACCTAGACATCTTGGTGCTCTTGAGATTTTCCCTCGACACCATTTTTCTATTGTGATTGTCACTTTGGTACAACTTAGTTAGAGCCTAACCACATTTCCCAGGATTATTTCTTTTTGGAAAGATGAGCGATCACATGATCCTTTATGGATGGCTAATTATGCAACATTGGTAAGAGAGGTGAGTTGCTAATCTACAACTCCCAGATCCCATTCCCCATCAACACCAATGTTTTCCTCTCCTTCTAAGGATTGTAGTTGGATGCACCCTCCAACCGAACTTCAAATCTCAATTGTGTTGCAACCATTCTCACAACTTCCAAATCAAATACTAAAACCTCAAAAAAATATAAATGTTGGAAAATTCTTTTGTTGTTGTAAAACATTGTGACATATCAATCTTCTCTCTCCTCAGAGTTTTAGTGCCCTGATACCTTGTTAATTTTTCAATACCAAATCTAATTTAATACTCTCAGCAATTTAATTTATACTCGGATATTAAATTCACCACAAGAAATTAATTTTCCTAAAAATAATTGAATAAAAAATACATTGGCATTTACCTTAAATAATTTGTAAACACAACATATATTTGCCCAACAAATTCTCCTTCACCTTTCTAGTACCTAAGAAAAGTTGGACCTCCTTTAAAAAGGAAATCAACCCACACAAAATACACAAAAAATACAATAGTGGAACTTGGCAACTCAGCCCCCTCAAAAATTAGCTTAGCTATCCTTCACAATTTTGGCACCCCTATAGCAACTCAACCTCCTCCAAGTCTGGTGTCCACCCTCTCAACCTCCCCAAACTCTAGCCTACTTGTTGAAACTCGACCTCAAAAATTTCAAACTCCTCCTCCATGCAACACACCCTCGGCCTATCCACATATACGTCACGACCCTCCTCCTGTGTGCTTAACCTACAAGTACAAACCTATGCTCACACAAACCCTGTAGTTGCACACTTTCACCTCTCTTTAGTCTTGAGTCTTTCACTCACTTGAGAAAATTGTTCTCCATGGACTCTTCACCTCTCCTTTAGGCTTCTTTTATAATTTTCATTAACTTTTAAGCCAAATCCCTAACCCTTAATCTCCAAAGTGGTGGATGGCTAGGATTAAATCCCTTGATCGAGTGTGTTTGGAGAACCTATTTGAGCCTCTACTGGTTGAGCCTAACCCTTAGATTGAGCCATAAACCTTTAAACTCGAATCTCAGAACCTCCAAAACCCTAACAATCCAATCCCATGGAGAAGCTCCCTTGAGTCGTAGGAGAGTTGGCCAAAAGTGAAAAGAGGGTTGGTGAGGTAACAATTGCCCCCTCTAGGGTGCATTAGGTCTCGCACTTGACCTTTTGAGCTTCATCTCAAGAAGTGCAAGAATTCGCTGTAACATTCCAAAATGGTTCAAACCCACTGATTCAAACCTTCACTTCTTATCCTTCTCTTTTCCTTCTTATGTTTTCTTTGTTCTATGTTGTTTTCTAGTTTTGGTAGGCCTTGCCAACAACAATTCCCAGATTTTTCATATGGATTCAAGGATAAAAGCAATTGAGCCCTAGGCCAACGCAATAGAATAGTTGGTTGTCATTCTCAATAAGGGAGGAAGAAAATATTTTCCTTCATCAAGCAAAATAGAGTTTAAAAAGTTACATATTCACACATGGCCATCCTAGAGTACATTTTTAATTGTGGATTCATGGGCACCTAGCCCTAAACAAAAGACAATATCACTTTGTGCCAAGCAAAGTATCAAACAGCGTAAATATTACACTATAGTCGGGAGGTTACATTCTAGTCTTCTTTCCAAACCCCAATGACAAGTCTTTAGCTTTTTAAGGAGGTCCTTGTATGATGGAACAAAAAAGATTTTTTTATTGAAATTTAGCAATGGGCTTAAATCCTTCCAAAGATACACCAACCATGGTCCCTATATGGGTAAATCTATCTAAGCTCCATGTGGAGTTCTAACAAATAGGTAATACCTTATGAGCTCTATTTAGTCTTTCACACAAATAGGGAATACCCTAAGAGCTCTATTGAAGCAAAACAAACTCTCTTATGTAAGGCTTTGTGTGGACCTAGATCTTAGTAGATTTTTGTTGACCTAGATAACATTGTAGCCTTTAACCCACCCTCCCTCCCACCATCCACCCCAAGAAGGTTCCCCTTCCATCTAACATTGATCGCCATTATTGGGTCTTACATGTTACTTCCCTCTATGACTTGTTTTCCTTGAGAGACATTCAAAGAGGTATTCAAGTTTTGAGTTCCAAAAGAGTCATTGATGGTGAGAGCTTCCAAACCAAATTCCTCAAGTATGGTATGAATTTTGTTGCATCCCACATTACTGATCTCTTCAATCAAGTAGTTGCACAAGATTCCCCCCATCAAGTTATAACACATCATCCACCTAATTTAATAGTTTGGATCCAAACAAATTACAAGACCATCATAATTGGACATACCTTTGCAAAAACTCTATCAAATAGTTCTAAATATGTCAATATCAAAATATTTCGAGATGAAAAAAGAAAATTGTTAGGAGAAGCAATGTTCGGAAACAACAACATAATGTTGGGTCAAAGCTATTATCAAGGAGGCTAGGTAATGTATCTTCCAAGTCTTTTGTTGTTTGTAAACTTTTGAAAGGCCTTTGACTAAATATAGAGGGCATTCATGTTTCATAGATTTTGAAACACCAATCTCCCTAAGTCTCTCAATGTGGTGGTCATGAGGTTCTATGACACATTTACGTGGCGGCTCCACACAAAAGAAGATTTTTTTACTTCATCAAGAGTCCAATTGGGGTTACATACGGTTGCCCCTATCTCCATAACATTTGTTATTTGCATTGATGAACTAGAAGCATCTTAGGAATAACACTAATGTAGAGAATGGTTGCATCCTACTCTCTTGATTTCCATGCTCTTGTTCGTAGATGCAACTATCTGTTAGTTTTTGGTAGCATCAGAAGTGCTCTAGCCTTGAAAATTGGTGGAGAGACTAAGGCACATGAGTTCTAAAGAACCCAGAAACTATTTGGTGAAATCCCATCCAGATTGTATTTTATTAAAATAATTAATATTTTAAATGGGGTTCCTAAGTCTAAACTTTAAAAAAAAAAAAAAAATATTAATGGGTATTAATCAAAATATGGGTGAGAATGATCTAGAAGGCGAATCAAGTCAAGCTTTAACCTTAGCCATTGATTAGAGACTTAATCTCAGTCGTTGAACTCTCAACAAGAAAAGTTTAAGGAGGCTTGGGGTTCGTTTAGAGACACACAGAGATTAAGGAAATCGATTTTATGAGGTGAGAAGTTCTCAAGAGGAAAATCAATTGGGGAGATCTTGCAGCTGAGGGGCAAGGATAGTTCGGGAATACTAACAAAGAGGCGGAGAGAAGCTTGTGGAGGCAACACAGTAGCTAGGAGGACTAACGTTGGGCCAGTCTAGGCCCACACAGCCTTGATGCAGAGCCAGAAGGGCCAGTACAGAGGAGAAAGTTGCCTTCCATGCAGAAAGTCGGAACAGCCGGGAAAGCTGACGCAATGGGCAGAAGAGCTGACGTTGGCTGACGTACAGCCTGAAAGGTTGACGCAAGGCCAACGCAGAAGTAGCCGAGGCTAGCCAGTTTTGTTACCGGATCAGCCGGAATCTGTCAGGTGACGTGAGGTAAAACTCACTCAGATTTTCAGCCATTGTATTTCTCTATCACTGGTTTGCCAGGAGGGCAACCAACATTTGTATTCAGAATTACTGCTTAATAATAGAAAACCCTCAAAATTGTTGCACCGGTTTTCCCACATTGAGTTTTTCTGGGGACTGTTTTGTCCAAAAATAATTGTGTCCTATGTATCTTGTTCTTTGCTCAGTTTCCTTGTTTCAAGCAAATCAAATTTAAGTAGTGTAGGATGCAGAAGTAATTTGCTTCAGTATTCAGGAGAATAACTTGATGAATGTAATTAAAATCAAGTAGGTGAAGTAGATTCAGATTTGCTGCAGTAGGGGTTCCTTGAGGAGTAGGAATTTTCACACTATCCTTTTTGTTTCGTCCCTAAAGTCCCTTTAGAGGTAGTTGGACACTCTCTCCAGCATTTATGCTCTTAAGCAGACATCAATCAACCTTAGCAAAACAAGGTCATGATTTTCAACCTCTAAGAATTTCCAAAGAATTTTCACTTCTTTTTTTGAAGGTTGAAGTAGATTACTACAACACACATACTCGGGGGTCTACCACATAGGACCTAGGTTTACTATTAGGCTTGCTTTAAAATCGTGACTTTGTTAATGGGTACACTTCTTTAGCCTTGCTTGAGCAGCAATGTTTCATTTACATTTTCAAGGCATGCCTACATAGATGTACCTTTTTGACACCCTCATTAAACCCACAATTATTTAAGGGTTGAGGCATGAGGACCATAACTATGCTCCATAAATTGGGCACACGTGGAGAAGTTGTACGATGTATGATCCATTGCAACCAAACAATCCCATATGCCATCATCCAAGATGTTATTGGGACCCGTCTTTTATGCTTGTAGAACATTTTCAAAATGAGATCAACATTTTTGGGAACTCTTCTTCTATTGGGGTCGATGTCCTTATCCTATCCCATATAGGATCGATATCCTTATCTCACTTTTTGTTCCTTTGAGGAGATTACCTCCTTTACCCTTTGTGAACACAAACAAGGTTGGGTCTCATAGGTTACTTAATTTCTCCAAAACATTGGGGCATTTCAATGGAGCATCTCTCTCCTTGTAGGTATTCTTTTGACTCCCCTCGTTATCTCCTCCCCAAAAATGTACAAATCAACAAGGAAGTTAGCAATGACATTTACCATATGTAAATTCAAAATACTTGGCTCTCCCTCCCTCCAACTCTTAAGCCCAAGATGGCCTTTTATTACGAGCATTTCATGGGGCTGCAAAATGATCTCATGATAAGTTTATTAGGCCATATCACATTCAAAACTAAGTATATTATAGGCATAATAAGACCAATATGCTCACCCTCCTATCCATATTGGGATTCATGATACATCTATCTATGTTATTCCATATATATGATACAAGTAGAAAACCACCTTTTGACATCATGGATCTCCTCCCTTCTGAATGAATGTTGCTAACTTGTAGCTAATATACCACCTTTTGAATGTGGTGGAGAAGGGAGAAGGAGAGATCAGGTCATTAGGTGCTCTTACTATCAATGCAATGCAACAGAGAGAGGTTTGCATACTATCAAAGGAAGCAAGGAAGGGCATCAAGCATATTTATCCTTGACCGTTATTTACAGCCTACTAAGATGACTAGACATCCAATTCAAAGCATAATCCCAATTTTAGTAGCAACATAGATAAAATCATAATTTGTTGAATCGATGGTTGCATAGAAGTGGATCTCACGTTGAAGGATGCATTGTATATAATAGCAAGTGTGTATTTCCTGTATGAATCAATGGGTTCTCAAGCTTTCCTTGATATAGTCGGTGCTTGTGCCTTAGGTGATGCTACTTTTCTAACTACTACCATAGAGACCTTAACACACTTTGCTATTGGTCCATCAATTGATGAGGGTTCACTTCCAATTCTATTGTTAAACCCTAAGGTAAAAGCTTAAAAGCATATTATTATGTGCCTAAGCCCAAATTTTTCCCTGCAAAAGGGAGAAATCATTCACCAAGTCTTTGCAAGGAATTGACTTGATGAGACCATCAAAGGGGACCCTTTTGCAGCCCTCTCAGGAACCACACTTTGTTTGTTTCAATACATTTGGTGCCAATTGGTGCATAGATCCCACATGGCCAGTTGTAGGTTTACTCCCACCATCTACACATTGAGACAAACCACCATACCACACAATATGAATCTATCAGTTGTGCACTTTCTTTTCATTGTCACATATACTATGAGATTTGTAGGAGGTTCCACTACCTATTCCAAAACTTAGGGATTTCCTTGTGATTCTATTTTGCTACCCCAATCAAAGATGCCTAGCTACATACATCCAATAGGCACTAATCCACATATGAGAGACCACGCGCAACCTCTTCAAACTCAATATAAGTAATCCCACTACAATTTTTTAAGCCTAAAATCTGGACCCCTAGAAGGCTCCACCAATTTATAGCCTATTGGTAGCAAAATATCCGCATAGAGGATTTCCATCTACCTAACCAACAAATATCCCACCTCTATGAAACCATCGAGTTGGGCCTACTCCTTACAAAGCATTTCCCATCGTGTTCAGTTGAGCACCAAGAATTTCATCAATTGGCTCTTCCTCTTGGCCTCAAATGTTTGGAGGGAGAAGTTATTTCACTCTAAAGCTCCTCCTAAGATTATACAACACAACACCTTCAACCCCAAGTACCCTCAAGATGACATCATCACACTTTGCATTATAGCTTCTTCACAATTATTTCCAACTCTAATATTGATGTTCAGCGAAGGCCTTACACCTCCAAGTTGTTCAATCAAGTACCTAAATTTCCATCAAATGGTTCTTCCCTTTGGCCTCAAATGTTCAAAGAGACAATTAATTTCACTACCAAGCTCCTCCCAAAATTACACAACACAACCCCCTCAACCCTAGGTACCCCTCTTTGTATCTCTTATAGTGTAGGAACCATGATTGTATTCTCTAGTCCCATTGACCTATTCCTTAATCATTTCAAAAATTAATAAAATTATGGGAATTGTTACCCCTCGTATTGTATAATGCCATGTCTTGAATTGAAGACCATGCCCAAGCAATCCACATTCAAAGTATTTTGGCTTTGGAGCCATTATTTATAGGTTATCAACTTAATAGTATCATCATTCCATATGTTGGAGGCTTGCATGATTTATCTTGATGGAGCATTCGCCTTGATCAGGATCTTACACACATGATATACACATTTTTTGATCCCTAGAGCATGCATGGAGAGGAAAACCCATCAAATAAGGGGCTTCCCTAAGTGATATGGCTTGTTATGTGATTTGGTTGCTCATTGAAGTAGTGCAATGGTTTGCTTAGCATGATAGCATTCATATTAATCTTTGTGCATCTTGGAGAGGAACACCCCTCAACTTAGGGGTTCCTAATGTTTGGCATGGTATTAATTGAGTTGTGCACCTTGAGATTTGTGACAGTTAGTTGGATGGATGAGATGCCTTCTAGAGGATTGTTCAACCTAGAGTGCTTACTTTGGGATTCATCATTGTCTGTTGAAGGGATTAGACATTCTACTGAGAAGCACTCCACTTTCCACATTTTCCTAGAGTGCTCTCTTCTTTTGGCCCTTGGGTTGAGGAGAGTTGGTTGTTTGCATATGGATCTATGCCTTGGCACCCTATTTGAGGTTCACCCAACCTTTGAGGTTGTTGTAGCAACCAAAGGGGCACAGACCTCAAGGGCATAGTTTTTCATGGAATGATCTATTTTCTGGTCAAAGAGGTTCCATAACCACTTTTGCACACATTTCAAAAGTGCTACTCTTTTAAGGGATTATTATAATATTTTGTTGTTCAAGGAACTTCTTTAAGAGCGTCCTAGCCATTATGAGGACACCTAATACAATGTCATAATCCTAAGGAGGAATAACTCCTCTTGTAGCATAAATCAACATTTTATTGGCAGTGGTTGTTGAGGATTATTTTTGAAGGGTGTTGTAAAGTATAAGAAGACAAATGGCATCTTGCATGTAGTGTTTTGCAAGAAAAGGACCAAGTGGCATATGAAGCCTTCACACTTGGTCAAAAAGGCATTTTGCATTTGCATGAAAGTGGAGACATGTTGTAGGTCATTCATAAGGCTTCACTATTTTATTATTTTTTAGGGCATTTTCCTAGTGCTCCACAGGGTCGCATTCCCCCACCTGGGGGTTGAGTTTCCTAGCTCCCTTGTGCTCCAGGGACTTGGGGACAAGTGGGGTCATTTCCCCACGCTCCCAAAAAGCAGGGTATGCGAGGAAACTAGGAAGGGGCCTTTTCCTCAATTTTCGAGGTTGAATTCCCAAAAGGGGGTCGTCTGGGGCTCGTTTCCTTGGACAAAATTAGAAAAAAAAAAATAATGAAACAATTTTTTTTAAAGAACCCAAGTATTTAAAGGGACCAACAACACGATGAGATGTTGATCCAGAGGATGATGCATAGGTAGATATGGAGGAGAGCCTTGATGAGACACAGATGGGGTTGGTTGGTGTGCCACTTAGCATGTTTGAGAATGCAAGTGATTTTGATTCAAATGGGGGCATGGTTGATCCTGATTTATTCATGCAGCAATTGGATGCAGAGACTAGCATGGCATTACCTTGAGCAATTATGCTCATTTATCTTTTGATATATTCTTATGTTATTAACTTATTTTCTTTTTTGTTTCAGAGTTCAGTTGTAGACTTCATTTTATTTTGAATCTTGATATATGAAACATGATATATTAGACTTGAGTCTTGACTGTATAAATGGACTCTTGATGTATCAGACTTGATTTTTATAATTTTATTTCAATATTCAGTATTCAATGTTCATAATTGGAACATCAATATGGTTTAAACTTTAAAACTTTAAACATTTATAATTTTATTTTTATTGTACATTGTTAGTAACTTAGTAGTTACACTGTACAATTACAAACTTACATGTATGATGTATGATTATATGATATCATGCTTTTTGTTTTAAATTTGTTTCAATTATATGATTCATCGATTTATCATTTATCCTTCATGATGTAAGTGTTATATTATATATATTATATATAATGATAAAGACAATTACATTATAAATATTAAAATTCCAATGATATATATTTTATATTTACAAGTTTTTAAGACCCCAATGTCTCCCCACGTTTCCTAAAAATTGGTAGGGAGCTTTTGCATAGGCCGCTCCTGCGATCCCTGCTCTCTCGCCTCCTCGTCCCAGAAACTTGGTGGAACATTGCATTTTCCCTCATTAGAGAGCTCTCCTATGTAAGATTTTAGTATTTTTCTAGTATCTTCCTTGGGAGTAATCAGTGGATCTAAAAGCCACTAAATATTATTTTATTGCAAAGGACTTGTTGAAGCTCAAGAATATATAAAGATTTGCTCTCTCCATTACTAGGCACATTTGGATTTGGGAAGAGATCCCCTTTAAGAACTTAGTTGAATATGGTGTGAAGGCAATGAAAAGTTAATGGCTCTTTCTTGTAATGTGAAGCATTATGTTTTCATCTCAAATTGTTGAATATTATAGCTAGAGAGTATTCGCAAAATTTGCTTTAAGAGCCATCTATAAAGGATAATTCTAGTCAACTAAAAGGACTTCGTGTAGGGAAATTATTAAGTATGGAAATTTATTGCCAAGTGTAGAAACCTTGGCGAATCACTAGCCCCCAATATGCAATCTCTAAAATATTTGACAAAATTTTGTGAAAATATTCAAATTTATAATTAATTTATATAGTCCTATATGATATTTTGACGATTTTTAAGGTAAAATAATAATATCCTATAAAATTTTGGCTAATCATTTTTTGTAATGTTCCTAAACAGGAAATTAAGTGATAAACAAGCAAGCAAACAGTCCAGCAACCAAAAAAACGAAATACACATCAAGCACCCACGAAAACACTAGAAATAGAGGATTGTTGAGCCATTTTATTAATTCTTCAGGGGCAAATCCAATGATAAAATAGAATGGTGCACCTGGGCTTGTCTCTAGGGACAAGCATGACAAAACTCAGGTGAGCAAATGTTGATCTGATGGTTGCCCAACTGTCGCAGCAAAACTAATCTGCGCTGCCCAGAAACTGCGCCATCTGCTAGAATCGAAGGATTGGAATCACTACTTCCCATGCTCAGAAAATTATAAGATTTCAGTTCCTGGCTCCTTAGCCAAAACCCAAGAAGGGTTTGGTCTGGTTCGGACTTCTGAAATTCAATCCCCAAGGAGCCCAACCTCAATCGCAACTGCAAAACTCAGCCTACTAGAATGAAGCTGTAAAACCTCCCGAAAACTGGCCCAAATCAATGAGATGAACCCTCCTATGAATCTCCTTCCTTCCCAGCAATGATTTCGGGTTGTAGCTCTAACCCTCAAGACCCACGTGTTGTATGGACTGGCTCTCTGCACTATCCCCCAAGACTAGAATCTGAACTACTTGTTTATTAACCTCTCTTGCTCCCAAACTTCTCCTGAGTGTTAACCCAATGATGTCCTTCAAATTCCATGGTTTCTTCAACTAATGACTGGCCCAATGAAGCCCTTTCCTTTACTGCATATTCTCTACTGCTAGCCCAAAAATACACACTTCTTGATTATGGCTGAATGGATGTGTTGTAGATACCTCTCAGAACTCCTCAAGACACTATGGAACTACCTTCCCAGGGTGGCACTCGTAGTCCCCCGAAGGTAAGGTTGAATCTCCCGCTTGAGAGATTCGTGGTTGAACAGCCAGTTGACTCCGCTAAGCAGCTCAAGCAAACAACCAAGTAAATTTTGATATGCAAGAGTGACTGAATGACCAAGGGAGAGGCTCCTCCTCCTTATGACTTTGTGGGCCTCGCTTTGCCTCATGTGGGCCCCTCCAATAGCTACACGAATTCCCTCCAAGCAATTCAAATTGCCAAGTACGCATTCCCATGTGGGTGGCCCCGACCTTCCACTAACAAACTAATCTAGCCATATTTCTCCTAAGTCCCTTAGTCAAAACTGCTTGGGTCCTTTTCCTTGGCAAAATTGTGCAAAAGTGTGTAGAGACAAAGCCTATTACAAATGCTTTTGGGAAGGGGCATGACATTTTTAGAAAGTGGAAAATAGAGAATCTTTGTTTTGGAAAAAGCACACAAAATTAGCCCATCTATGAAATTTAGCCCCTAAAATTTTCCCTATTAAGGTGTGGTTCTTCCCCTATAATTTTCCCTCTTAAGGTGTGTGTCTTCCCCTAAAATTTTCCCTCTTAAGGTGTTTTTGAATATGTTGATGTTGTAGCCTTCATCTTAATTAGAGTTGTTGCAAATTTTCATGGTAAGATACATTGTTTCTTCCATTTTTTTACTAAGAGTATCACCTTAATCTAAGAAATCGGTGATTTTCCTATAGTTGTAAACAACAAATTAAAGTTGATTGTAACATGTTGTAGCAGCTCTATTTTGCCTTAATCATTTATAAAAGCAACCCTCTAAGATTAATACTTTGAACCCATTTGCCATAATTTGGGCAGGAATTATTCTTGGTCCACCATCTGTTTAAACTTATTTAGGGAAACCCCCTTGGGCCAAAGAAGAGCTATCCTAAAGAGAGAGGAGGAGCTACTGGTTTTTTAAGATTGTTGGTGAAGTGTTTGTAGATTGGGATACCCCCTATGGCATTACAAGAGTTGGCCTAAAGTGAGAAGAGATTATGCTGAGGTGATAGTGGGAGCATCTCCTGTGTGCTTACAGTTTAGCACCTTGATCGGACATTGACAAGGTTGCTAATTCAAGCAATAACAAGGCCAATAGTAGAATAGAAGCACACAAGAAACCTTTAATTTAATATAAATTATCCTTCGAGGGTTTCTTGAAGCATATACTCATTGTGTCCCCCACTTTGTAAGAATGTATTTGTCACTAGCTATTGAAGCCAACAATTGGTATCAAAGCAATAGGTTGATGATGAGTGGACCATTGATTCTAAGTCATTAGTGATATGGTGACAGTGACTATTAACATAATGTTGGAGTAAGTGTTGCTAGTGGGAACTTTTTGGTGGCTAACTGTAGAGGAGTTGTTGATGGAATTGATTACATGGCAACTAGAGATATAAAGAGAACTGATGTTTCTCGAAAACAGGAGTCCGCAATGAGCTTGAGTGTAATCATGAGGAGTTTGTGATGTTGAAGATTGTGTGAGAGAGTATGGATTTGGCATGTTGGATAAAGTAGATATGGATTTGTTGACAACGCAATTATCATCGCAACAAGATGAGACGAATTGGTTTCTTTTGTCAAAAACAATAATAGTTAGAGTTCCTAAGAGAGTTAAATATAACTAAGCATTACTAGAAACCATACAATCTATCAAGAGCACCTCAAGCAACTTCCAAAATGACGGTTTGTTAAAAAACAACGTCAATGGCCACAACAACAATTCCAAGCATGGGTTAGCTCAGCCAAAGATGTACTCAAAGGCACTTGTCAAAAAAGTCGTGTGTTATTTAGGAGAGAGTGTTGTTATCAAGGAGACCAACAAAGAAGCTACTAGCAAGATGAAAGAAATTTGTTTGAGAGGGAGACACTGCTAGTAAGAAGCAACTTTGAGATATAAGGCTGGAAAATGAAAGAAAGTAGCAGTTCATTAGATGCATCAAATAGTTTTGATGAAGACATATAGTATTAAAAAATTGTCCAACTTGTGTGTTAGGTAAAAGCTGCAAAAGGAAATTTAAATACCATTTTTGCCTCTAAAATGGTGGTTGGAACAAATAAAGATGAAAGGGTTTTTTTCCTTTTTCGTCTTATTTCATAGTTAAATGTGGCAAAACTTGGAAATTTGGTCATGTTTCAAAGGGAAAATAAAATCCATGGGATGTAATGGCAACTCTCTGTGTAAACGCTCCAAATTTGATAGAAATTCAGCCATTTGCATTCTAGAAACTGCAAGAGCCCCACACAACCATGTAAAAAAACCCTTCAAATTTTGGACTAGAAAGTGGCAGTCAAATGGTTTTTCATACAAATAACAACAATATTATCAAGTGACAATGAAAATTTTGAACAAGATTTTAGTTCCACCATAGTTAATGATGAATATGATGGTGATAGTGAAGAAGAAGAAACCATTGTGGTGCACAAACCCTGACATAAGAGAAGTATAATATTCTAGGTAGAAGGTATATTGTTTTGTAGTTAATTTTTATTCCACATGCATTGGCAAAGATTTGGTCTTCAAGTCATGGTCAAGTTCAAATTTGAGATTATTGATGTAATGAGTCAAAAGTCAAGTTGAATTATTAGTGTAAAGTGTTGAAGTCAAGTCAAAGGTTGAGAGTCTAGAACCAATGTTGAGGCAAAGCTCGGGGGTAAGTAGCAAGATTATTGCCATGATAAGTCATTTAAGACAATGTGAGTCAAGTCAAGGCAATGATCGAGACAAAGTCCAAGTTGAATTCAAACAGGGTCATAGCAAAGTCATGTCCAATCATGACACTTGTGCATCAATTAAGTTTGTCGAACCAATGTCATAGATGTCTTGATGGGTGGAGACATACCTCCTACAAGAAATTAATTTATGTAGGTATTGTCATGGAATATTTTGTTGAAGAATTTCATGCAAAGATAATGTGAAAATTTCTGAATTTTTACAGACAGAAATCCTACTGCAGTCACTGGTTTGGCATCTCCTACTTGTTATTTCATTCAACAAGTTATTTAATTTATAAACAGTGATGAAAAACACTACTGCAGACTACACTAATATACAGATCATAAACTGAAACAATAGATGAGACAAACACACAAGGGACATCGTTATTTTTGGACAACACATCCCGGAAAAACCCAATGCAGGAAAACTGGTGCAGCAGATAGAGGGTTTGAATTATTAAGCAAGCAAAATTTGAGTACAACAGGTTGCCTCTCACACCGACTAACATTACATAGAATCACAGCAGCAAGAAATACATACAAGGGTTTACCTTGTTCTCCAAGTTACAACTGGTCCACTGTGTGGCCTAACTCCGGAAAACACTGTGAAATCCCAGCGCAATCCTTGCTTGGGTCAGCGTCTTGCCTCTAGGAGACTGCATCACCCCTTCTACTAGATCGATTTGTTGGAGGAAGACTGTTGTTCAACGCTCCTGACTCAGAACCTCGCTTCTCCGGCAAAATCACGGACTTCTGATGAATACTTTGCACTGCCACCGCAAGAGACCCTCCTGACCTACGTCAGCACTACATGAGTCCCTTCCTGGGCTGCATAGGCCTCTGTATTACCTTTCTGCCACATACTCTTTGGCTTGGAAATCCTTTCCGATCCAAATCTCTATTTCTACCCCTCTCACTGCAACTTAGATCATTGGTTCGATTTTCTTAGCAAACCAGTAACCACACCCCAAAAAAATCGAACTAATTTGATCACTTGGTGTATCTCCAACTGACCCTCAAGCCTCCTCTTATACTTTTCTTGTTAATGAATCAACAACCAAGATTAAGTCCCTAATCAACGGCTAAGATTAAAACAGACTTGATCCTCGTCTCTTAGAAGCTTCTCACCCATATTTTTATTAATACCCATTAATATCTTTATTTTCCTAAGTTTAGACTTAGGAACGCCATTAAAAATATTAATTATTTTAATAATTCACAATCTGGGTCGAATCTCTCCAAACGATTTCTGAGTCTTGGAGATCTCATGTGTTCTAGCCCCTCCACAAAATTTTGTAGCTAGAGCACATCCGATGCTACCCCAAAATCAACACTCCCTCTTAGCAAGGAATGTGCTCTAGCAATACTTCACAACAGAAGTATCGCGTTGATCCACGACATCGGTCCTCTGTGTTGTTGATGCTCGGCTCACTGCCCTTCATCCACTGCACTATTGCAACCTGTACTGCTACCCATGACATTGCCACTGCCACTGCTGCATCTGTACTACAACTCCCTCTCAATATGTTGCATCATGCTTCCCATAGCACTGCCACTGCTAACTATTGCACAGTAACTCAGTTGCTAAGAAGTAAGCAACTGAAAAGCCACCCAAAAGCTGACACACTGGTCAGTTTGGATGCCCCTTGACGCTGAAGCTACTTTTGCTACTAATCTATGCTAACCTCTGATGCTACTGCATTGTTGTTCTTTCTGCTTTGTGCCTCCCACACTGCTCAACACTCTACTGCATTGCATCATACTTTGGCACTCTAGCTCTGCCACTGTCGCTCCATCATCCCTCGCACCAACTGGCT
Source organism: Pinus taeda (assembly GCA_000404065.3). NCBI lineage: Eukaryota > Viridiplantae > Streptophyta > Pinopsida > Pinales > Pinaceae > Pinus > Pinus taeda. The sequence goes on along the minus strand of APFE030028113.1, from coordinate 13,244 downwards.
CTTGTCAATCTGTTACTATCATTAAGGGCTCTTGTAGCTATACGTGATCCAAGAGTTTGGGCACTTCAAGGATCCTACCCTTATGTAGTCCTCCTGACTACAGCTCAATATCGCCCCACCTCTTCTCCAGAGGTGCATGAGCACTCATGGCACAATCCTCATCATCGTCCTCCTTGTCAAATTTCGTTGGAGCAACCTTTGAGTCAGACTTCTCTTCCTTGCCCTTCCTCTGAGGGCACTGAGTTGCAAAATGTCCCAATTCCCCACACGTGAAGCATCTGAATTTGGCTATATCCTTTTTCTTCCTCTTTTGTTGCCCTTGTTGTCCTGATGATGCGATAGCTACATCCTCCTCTTCCTCCTTGAATTTGACTCCTTTGTTGCTACTTCCTGCCTTGGTTAACGGCCTGATCTCTTCCTGTCGAAGAGATACCCTCATCTCCTCCCAACTGGGGAGACAAGACCTGCTCAAGATGCTCTAGACAAAGGTCTCCCAGTCTTCAGTGATTGCATTCAGGGCAGTCCTGACCATGAACTCAAGATCTGGTATAGACCCCACGGAAGTCAATTGGTCTCGAATCCCTTGCAACCTAAGAAGGAAGGGATCAATTTCTTCTCCCTTCTGCATCTGATATTGTCTTAGCTGGTTCTCAAGCAACATCTTCCGTTGGACGGAAGTTCCCTCATACAAGGTGGTCAAGGCCTCCCACATTTCCCATGTTGTTTCCTTTTCAGCAATATGTGGGACCACATGATCCTTGACCCCATCCAAGATCATGCACTTCGCCTTTGCTTGAGCCTCCTCATATTTCTTGAGAGGATCAGCATCGACCAGTACAGCAATCACTTTCAAGGCATAATCCTTGATGTGATTCTTGTCAAAGACTACCAAGATCCTGGCTTTCCAAATGACAAAGTTGGATGCTCCATCCAATCTGTCTTGATCCCTCAATCCATTGACTACCATCTCTGATCAAACAAGTGTAGAACAGGTTCTCTTCTCCCTCCCTCGTTGATGCCCCAACAAGACTCGAATATGGATTTCTTTGGAGCTAGAAATCCTCTAAGGAACAAGTTCCTTCTAGACTCCCTCTAAGTCCTAATTTCCTTCACGAAAATCCTCCTACCAAATAATGTCGAATCACCCCTTCTCCAATCCTCCTTTGTTGTTGCTCAACAACCTAGACCTAGACTTCTTTGGCAAGAAATCCTTTAAGGCTGTGACTCCCTCTACCTCGATTTCATCTCCACAGACACTGTTCTGCAACAACAAATAATGTCGAATCACCCCTTCTCCAATCCTCCTTTGTTGTTGCTCAGCAACCTGGACCTGGACTTCTTTGGCAAGAAATTCGTTAAGGTTGTGACTCCCTCTACCTCGACTTCATCTCCACAGACACTGTTCTGCAACAACAGCAACAACGTCCCTCTGCCCCAGTAACTGAAGAATTTGAGCTCCTCAGGCTCTAGCAATCACTGTGTTAGCTAGATCATCTCCTCCTGGCCATTGCGTCACTCCTTCCTGGCTCAGAAAGATGACGTGGCTTTGCATGAGCCTGATCTACCCCTCTGCTTCTGCGCTGGCCTAGATCGCTAACACAGTTACTGCGTGGGCTCCTCCCAGCTACTGCGTCACCCTCACCTGGCTCAAAAAGTTGACGCAGACACTGCGTGAGCCTTTGCATCACCTCTTCTGCATTGCGTCATTCTCCCTCTGCATCTCTAGCTCCGGAATAGTGTTGTCACTTGGGACAGCTACTTTTCTGCAGCAAATTTGTTGGATCTCCCGGTTGATGGCTTTAGTATCCTATGATCTGCAATGCTCTGATACCATGTGAAAAATTCTGAATCTTTACAAACAACAATCCTACTGCAATCACTGGTTTAGCATCTCCAACTTGTTATTTTATTCAGCAAGTTATTTAATTTATAAACAGTTATGAAAAACACTACTGTAGACTACATTGACATACAGATCATAAAATGAAACAATAGATGAGACAAACACACAAGGGACATCGTTATTTTTAGACAACACGTCCCCGGAAAAACCCAATGCGAGAAAACAGGTGTAGCAGATAGAGGTTTGTATTATAAAGCAAGCAAAATCTGAGTACAACAGGTTGCCTCTCACACCGGCTAACCTTACAGAGAAATCACAGCAACAAGAAATACATACGAGGGTTTACCTTGTTCTCCAAGTCACAGCTAATCCACAAAGTGGCTTGACTCCAGCGAACAATGCAAAATCCCAGCGCAATCCCTACTTGGGCCAGCGTCTTGCCTCTAGGAGACTGCGTCACCCCTTCTACTAGATCGATTTGTTGGAGGAAGACTGTTGTTTAGCCCTCCCAACTCAGAACCTCACTTCTCCGGCAAAATCTCGGACTTCTGACGAATACTCTACATTGCCACTGCAAGAAACCCTCTTGGCCTGCGTGAGCCCCTTCCTAGGCTCGTAGACCTCTGTGCTGCCTCTCTGATGCTATTGTTGCCTCTCTGCCACATACTCTTTGGCTCAGAACTCCTTTCCGATCCAAATCTCTACTTCTGCCCCTCTCACTGCAACTCAGATCATTGGTTCGATTTTCTCAACAGACCACACCCTAGAAAAATCGAACTGATTTGATCACTTGGTGTATCTCCAACTGACCCTCAACCCTCCTCTTATACTTTTCTTGTTCATGAATCAACGGCCGAGATTAAGTCCCTAATCAACCGCTAAGATTAAAACAGACTTGATCCTCATCTCTTAGAAGCTTCTCACCCATATTTTTATTAATACCGACTAATATTTTTATCTTCCTAAGTTTAGACTTAGGAACCCCATTAAAAATATTAATTATTTTAATAATTCACAATATGGGTGGAATTTCTCCAAACGGTTTCTGGGTCTTGGAAATCTCATGTGTTCTGGCCCCTCCACAAAATTTTGGAGCTAGAGCACATCCGATGCTGCCCCAAAATCAACAGATAACCAGAACACTAATGAAGAAAGAAGATGCAAATTCCATGAATGAAGAAAAGCACAATCCGTGAATGAAGAAGACAACAGGAAAAAGCAAAGAAGGCATCAAGAACAATATAAAAGAAAAAGCAAAATAAATAGAAGGTAGACTCCTACACAAGAATAGAAAAAGCAAAAGGCAAGGGCATATTGAAGGAAAAGAACAACAAAGAAAGGACATAGAAGGATGAAGCAACAAAGAAAATGGCACAGAAAAATGGACATGAAAAATGAAGCACACAATTGAATGAAGGATGAAGTGAAGAAGCAAGGTAAGAGCAAAAGCAACGAAGGTTAGACTCCCCCATTTGCCTCTACACTGCTAGAATCAAAAATCCCTTTAGATCATAGGCAATGCACTGGGAAAATACATAGATCAAGCTGCGAGAAAAGACCAGTATTGATGCGCCCGTATCTGTGTTGAAGTGGACCTAGAAGAGGGGTTACCGGAAGCTATCAAACTCATCGTAGCTGGGTGGACGCATGTCCAGGAATTGGACTACGAACAGCTACCCTTTAAATGCAGACATTGCCACGGCCATGGCCACTTTGCAAAGAACTGTAAAAAGAAATCGGAGGAGCAAATAGACAAACAGAACAGGGAACAATGGACCCTAGTCCAGAAGAATGCAACCTCAAAAAAAGGCACAGGAAAAGGCAACATGGACGGAGGCCCCAGCAGCGCCAAAGCCAACCAGGAAACGGAAGTAAATCCAAAAGGGGCAGAAAGTGCTCAGAACAATCAAGTAACCCTTCCCCAGGAGAATGCAGAACAGGCGAACACTCCACCTTCAAACAAGGAGGAAGGGGAAGCAATGCAGACGGAGGCCATCCAAGGCAGCCCCACCAATCCCTCATATGCAGAAATAGCAAGGAAAAAACCAGTTGAAAGCTATGGTTCCTCGGATGATGAAAACTATGAGCGACAAACGAAAAAAGTAGGAAGGAAATCCCGCAAAGAAAAGAGGGAGGAGGAGGCAGAAAGACTCAAAATACAAGGAAGTCAAGCTACCATAGAAATGACTATTGGGCGAAATACCAGGCCAGGGCCTTCCAAGGGAGGCCTGAATGCTCCCTCAAGTAAATAATGAATCTTGTCTCTTGGAACTGTAGAGGACTGGGGAATCCCTCCAAAATAGATGCAGTTAAGGATCTTATGAAAGCAGAGCCCTCAGATATCCTCATGCTCCAAGAGACCAAAATAGAAGGCCAAGCCCTTCTAGAGATTAGCAGTTCAAAGTGGAATAAAAGAGCAGGCAAAGCTGTCAGTGCAAGGGGAACTTCTGGAGGGCTGGCTACTTTATGGAACGAAGACCTTTTTCATCTGAAAAATCATCAGGAAACACAGCACTAGATCTTTACTGAATTGATGCACAAAGCAAGTTGTCTATTTCCCTTTTCAACCTTTATGTCCCAGTTTCTTACTATGAAAAGCGAGAATGCTAGAACTCCCACTCGGCCTTTTTAGAGCAGACATCCCCCAGCAATATCATCATAGCAGGGGATCTCAACATCACTATGAAAGTAAAAGAGAAGAGGGGAGGGTCAAGCAATAGAGCCCCCATGCCAGAGGAGGTGGAGGAGCTATTTCAGCGCTGGGATCTAATGGACTTCAACCCTGTCCATGGCATATACACTTGGTCCAACAACAGAGTGGGAACAGATCACATACCAACACGTTTAGACCGATTCATGGTTCAAAGCTCCATAATGATGAATAAAAAGATAATCATCACTAAAATTATGCCTAAACTTGCTTCGGATCATAAGCCTATTCAGCTCCTCTTGGAAGATGAAGAAGATTTGGGGCCTATTCCATTCCGGTTCAGCCCTCTATGGATCGAGAGGGAAGGGTTTACAGAGACAGTGAAAGTAGCTTGGGCTAAAACTATCATGGGATCCTCAAGCTATGTCTGGGAACAAAAACTAAAAGCCACAAAACAGGCTCTGAGAACTGGATAAAGAGACCAGCCCCCTCTCCAACCGAGAAAAGAAAGGAGTCAGTCCATTCATTGCGGATTTTGCAAATAGAGATGGAAAACAAAGATATCACAGCAGAGTTGCTGGAAAAAGAAACAAAAGCCCAACGCTCTACACACCAAACTTTCAGAAAGGAAGAAGAATACTGGAGACTCAAATCTAGAAGTTTGTGGTTGAAGGCTGGAAACCGAAACACCTCCTTCTTCCACAGACAATATAGAGAGAGATTGACAAGGAACCACATAGCAGAAATCAAAACAGCAGAGGGCAATGTTTGCAAAGGTTTTAACCAAGTCAAAGCAGCTGTTGAAACCCACTTTAGAAATCTTTACAGAGAAGAGTCTCACAGCAATAATGAGGAAGTCGTTGATTTCATCGCCAACATCCCTTCTATCATCAGCCCTAAAGAAAACGCAACTCTCTGCAGGCCAATCACTGAGGAGGAAATCATAAATGTTATCTGGTCCATGGACGCGGATAAGGCTCCCGTGCCTAATGGATTTACAATCCATTTCTACAAGGCTTGTTGGCATATTATCAAAGCTGATCTCTGCAAAATGATAGGTTGGTTCATGAAAAAAGCCAAGATAGGTGGAGGAACCAACTCCACATACCTTGCTTTAATCCCCAAAGACACCAATCTAGAGACATTCGCAAGATTCAGGCCCATTTTGTTGTGTAACGCTTCATATAAAATTTTGGCTAAACTGTTAGCAAAGCGGATCAAGCCGTTGTTATAAAGACTGATCTCCTCTCCTCAAGGCGGTTTCGTGGAAGGCAGGCATATTCTAGATAATGTAATCCAAGTATAGGAGATCAACCACTCAAGCAAGCAGCGGAATGAAAAAGGTATGTTGATTAAATTAGACATGGCAAACGCCTTCGACAGAGTGAATCGCTCTTTCCTCAGCAATGTCCTTCTCTCATTTGGCTTTTCGATCCAATTCATAAATCTTATTAAAGCTTGCATCAACAAACCATGGATTGCCCCTTTAGTCAACAGACGCCCCACAAATTTCTTCCAAAGTCAGAGAGGCATCAGGCAGGGATGCCCTCTCTCCCCATTCCTGTACATAATAATGGCGGATTCCCTCAATCGTAAACTCACTGCTGAAAGACTAAACGGCAACATCCCGGGTCTCAAACCTTCCCATGGAACTGAAGCCCTAAACCACGCTCTATTTGTTGATGATTCTCTTCTCCTTAGCGGAGCCTCCATCAGAATTGCCAAAGCTATTGACACAGTGCTCAGAAGGTATTGCAGAGCCTCAAGGGCATTAATAAATGATAGCAAAAGCGAAGTATTCAGCTAGAATATAGATCAGAGGGAGCTCACAGGCATAACCACTCTCCTCGGATTCAAAGGTCAAGCAACATGGGATAGATTCAAGTACCTGGGCCTTCCCATCATATCAGGAGCCAACAAAAGATCGCTTTGGAGGGAAATAATATCGAAAATTAAAACAAAAATTGCAGCGTGGGGAGGTTATTGGCTGACGAAGGGAGGCAACGTAATTCTAATAAAAGCCATGTTGTCGGCGCTACCAATCTACCAGGCAGCGTTTCTCCTAGCACCAAGAAATGTGTCTGAGCAAATATCCAAACTACTAAGAGACTTCTTGTGGCAGGGAGGAAAGGGTAACGAAAACAAAATCCATCTGGTGAACTAGGACGTGGTGGAAAAAACAAGGGCAGAAGGAGGGCTGCAAATCAGAGACCCAGCTCTCGTCAATCTAGCGTTGGAAGGAAAGATTTTGTGGAAGCTGATCCACGAGCCCTCCCATCCGGTTAGTGTCTTGCTGCATGCTAAGTACAGACCCAACAAATCCCTCAGCAATCTCCAAAATGCAAATACAGTAAACAGCACGCAGGTGTGGAAATTATGCTGCAGGAGCAGCAAGTTCTTCAACAAACAGGTCTACAGGATCCCTGGCAACGGCAAACACTCCCACCTGTGGCTTGACAGTATTATGGGGAAAGAACCGCTGAAGAATAATGAGGACATAGTTGATCTCAGGGACTGGCTGAAGCAAGCAGGAGTCAACACCATATACGACCTTGCAATTTGGGATCATCGTGGAGATTGGGCAGGATGGGATTTTCATGGAGTCCCAGCCCGGTTATCCCATCAACAAACCCTGCTAGAAGATCTGCTAGAGGGAGCAGCCCCTGTCAACAGATTCATGAAAGATAAATGAGGTTGGGGTCAGTCCGGAGTCTACACCACAGCTGCAGGTTACAAGAGCATTGCAGGCCTCAAGAAATAGCAGACAAGCTCCGGCCTTTTGGAAGAATGTCTGGGACCCCCTAGCTTTACCAAAAGCGAATTTCTTCTTCTGGACTCTGGCCCATAATAAACTTATGACTGGTGATAACCTGGAAAAAAGGAATATAGCAGGGCCGCACAGATGTGTGTTATGCAACAACAATTTCGAAACAACCCAACACCTTTTCTTGGAGTGCAAGTTTGCAAAAGAGGTATGGGGAATTATTTTACATGAATTTCAGATTATTCCGCCTTCACAAATCTCTATTGCAGATCTCTATGCCACATGGACCTGACTCTATTCCCAGCGCATCCCTCCCAAATCATTCTGGAACAAAATTTGGACATCTCTACCAAAATATGTTTGTTGGCAGCTTTGACTGGCTCGAAATCAGCTGATTTTCAGAGAGATGAGGCACTCTCCGTTGCCAGTTGCAGCAAAAGCTAAATCCTTTCTCCTGGAAGCAGCCCAACAGCAATACTTCAAAGAAGACCCCTTGTTACTGCCTGAAGAAAAAAGATGGCTAGGCCCACTAGAGCCATGCCCGCGCAAGCAGCTCCTCTCTCCTCAAAAGGCAAATCAGGAATGGCGCATAAGAGACGAAGACGATAATTTCCAATCTTGGTGGCAGTCACAAAACTTAACCACAATTTTCTTCAACAGAGCGTCTAAAGGTAACCCCGGAGCTGCGGGTGTAGGGGGGGTCATCTACTCTCCGGATGGGGCATCAAAAGACTATTTCAACTGGGGATTAGGCCAGAAATCTAACAATCAAGTAGAGATTCTTGGGCTTCTCAAAGCTTGCCATATCGCAAGAGACAAAGGTGCCAAAGACTTACAAATTTTCAGAGATTCAGAATTAATAATAAAAAACTTAAAGCTGGGAAAATAGTTTAGCAATGCCAGCCTCAACAAAATACAGGATAGATTGAAGAAAGTTCTCCTAGACTTTGACACATGTAAGTTTTATCATATTCTTAGAAAGTCAAACAGTGAAGCTGATCAGATGACAAACAAAGGCAGCTCTCTGATGAAAGGACTGCTAATTGTAAACAATGAAAGCATTGTACAAATGCCCTGAAAGTGCCCTGAAAATCTAGTTGATCATAATCAGCAACAATTAGAAATCTACAATGTAATAGTGGGTCGCTCCGGCAAAGACCCAAGATACTTTCAAATAAATAAAAACCATAACCGTTTTAGCTATAACAACAAAAAAAAAATGTTGATGTAAGCCTAATGAGGCAAGTATACCCCCATAATATGAATGTTGTATAATTCGTGGTAGGCCAAAACCACTAATGTAATGTATGGTTTGTGGTCAATGGAAAACACTAACGTAATGCATGATTTTTGGTCAACCGAAACCATTAATGTAGTGCATGGTTTGTGGTCAATCAAAACCACTTGAGGATGTGATAGTTACAAGTAAGCCAAAGAAAACCCAAAATGATGATTGATGATGAACAGGGGGTGAAAATGTTTGTGAGTGAAAAATGGTTGATGAACCATGTATAAAAAATGCTTCCTAAAGAATTGGTTGATACAATAATTGATGACCCAAGTATTTCAATGGAAAACACATGTTTATGTTTTGCAAGTACAAGATGAAAATTGAAGAAGATTGAGCATGACAAATGAAGAAGACCAAAGATTGCAGAAGACAAAAGACAAAGGCAAAGAGCATATAAAATGAAAATGTGACCAATTAAAAAGACAAAGAGAAGTGTTTGGGTCACAAGTATTCATTAAGGGGGAGTATGAAAGGATTAACTCCTAGTCCTACCTATGATGTTTAATGAATGCATTTTAATGTGTTAATGAAGTAAAGCAAGCATAAAGGTCTACATATGAATTAAAGATGAGAAGAAATGATAACTTGATCATTGAAAATATTAATGATGACCTCATTATTACACATATGATACGGATTGAGGAGCTAAACTACATGTCACACAAAGCCTTCGAAGTGACAGATTTAGCTTTATTATATCTAGGAGAGGAAGTATGTTGGACAGTGGATGGATGACAACATTTTCCTCTCCCGAACTAATTATACACAAAATGATAGCGACTGGTAGTATATACCAGTGTTGATAGTATCGCCGAAATATCGGCGATATTCATAAATATCGCGATATTTTCGGCAATCCGAAATATCGCCACCCAAATATCTCGAAATTTTCGGGTTTTGAAAATCTCGCGAGAAATACGATATTTCGGTAAATATCGCGAGACGAGCTAAAATATCGCGGGCTGCTGTTTCAGTGTTTAATCCGCGCGGGTATATAATTGATTTTTGGTTTTTTACAATTCATTTTCGTTTTCTAAGCGCTGGAGGAGGCTGGTCGCTGCCAAGGAGGGTTTGAAGCCATTGTTGCCTATTTGCCACCGCAGAACTTACCAACAACGAAGACTGAGAGGCCAAGAACAGTAAGTTAACCGTTTGATAACCTATGCCGAGTGATGGTGACGATAGAAGGGATGTCAATATGTGAGCATTTTGCTCTGTTGACTATGAAATTTCTTTTTGATAATGCTCATTAGTAAGCCAGACTAATGACGCGTTTTTTCCAAATTTGGAGAGATTGAAACGTTCCCAATCGTTGAGACAGTCATGAGCAAGACAAACATTAATAATTCTCTTTCAATGGTGTGGAGCTTGTAGTTCACATATCCACTGCTCAAACACAATGATAACAAAATACAACACGGTCAACACCTATCAGTGTTCTTAAGATTTCATTTGACATGCTTTAAAATAAAATGTCACAGGTAAATGCATTCCTGCGAGAGTTCTTTTAGGAACTAATGATGTTTGGACCTATCAGAGCTTAGCGTAAAGCATGTTCTTTTCATTGAGACTTAGATTAGATGAATCATTACTCTTACGGTCTTACCAGAGCAAGCATTCACAATGCAATTCAGAAATTTAATAACAGTAGATGACTTGATTCCACTATAGCTTAGAACTCATGGTAAATATTCTCTATATATGTAAATGAAAGGGCAGAACACATTCTTTGTGTTGAAAGTTTCAAACTGAACAAGCATAACTATTGCATATTAGCCCCAAGGTGCCCATTAACTTATGTTTTCTTGTAGCCTATGTTTTCAACTTTTCATTAATAGCATGTGTCTGACGGAAGTCATCAAACCTGTGCATGCAATCCCAAAGGCCATCAGAGGCAACTATAATAAACTCAATATCAGGGCCCAAATCTGCATGATAAATGTCAGGTGTGGCAGTATGCCAGTAACCCAATCGCCACTAAGCTTGATTCTGCAATAGAAAGTCATTCAAGTATCTCCTTGTTGATTCTAAATTGCAGTAATTGTAAACTCTTAGATGAGATAATGTTTGTGAATTGTCAGTGTTCAAAAAAGTACATTACAGGAAGAATTCTTCAAGAAAGTTTTTACTTTACGTACACAGAAATTTTGAATAGCTGAGACATGTAACCAAAGTTCACACATTAAGAAATAAGAAGAATACTTTTCATTAGGAATAATTAATAAATGATTGGTATCCAAAATAAGAACATGGATAGTATTTTAAAATTTTATTTTTTGTGGCTGGAAGGCCTACTATCATGCAAACTGATGCACACCCTGAACCAATAGAGTTGACTTTGTTTGCCTACGAAAGTCCATAGAATTTTGTTATTTGAATTTTGTAATTTCGTATTACTTATTATTTATTAAGTTACTAATTCCAATTTTTTTTTGGTGCTATAGGTTTCCTTTTGAGTTAGCCCACTACAAATTTACAAAATACAAATATGCCGAAAGCCTTGGACCCATTTTGGGAGTATGGGAGCCCTGATGGTGGGACAAATCGTGCATATCTTACATGCAAATTGTGTGGGAACAAGATGACAGGTGGGATTACACGACTGAAATACCATCTCACTAGACTGCCTGGACATGATGTTGGGCTTTGTACAGTTTCTAGTCCGGAGCTTATACAAAAAGCTCTTGAGGCAATTGAAGAAAAGGACAAAAAGAAGGAAGAGGCGGAAAGAAACAAAGCTGAACGTGCAGGTAGATCTTTCGGGATATCTTCTCCTGTTTTGGTGTTGAGGATATTGGATTTGGGCCTAGTGGCCCTAGTGGAAGGGGCTCCACAACTGGCACACCATCACATGGTACTCCTAGTGTAAGTGCGAGGTCATCATTTTTTGTTCCACGAACAAGAGCTGGAGCACAACCTGGCATAAAATCGCTTGTTAAAAAGAAGGAGAAGTAAGAAGCAGATAGAGTCATGGGGAGGTGTATTTTTTGGAGCGACTTACCTCTCAACATCACAAAAACCAATCCATTTTGGCAGCCAATGTGTGATGCTATTGTTGTTGTGGGCCCAGGGTACAAAAGTGCCACATATGAGGAGTTGCGGGAGCCAATTCTTCAAGCAGAAAAACAGGACATCAACTCTAGATTGGCGGAGTTGAAAAAGACATGGGAAGTCACTGGATGCACAGTGATGTCTGATTGTTGGACAAATAGGAAGGGTAGGACCCTTCTAAATTTCTTGGTACATTGTCCTAAAGGTACCATGTTTATTAAATCGTTGGATAGCATCAGAACATATCAAAGATGCAGCAACGATATGTGAGTTGTTCGATGGGTTCATTCGAGAGATTGGTGTGCAGAATGTGGTGCAAGTCATAACAGACAATGCAGCTAATTATGTGTCTGCCGGCAGAATGCTTATGGAGAGGCATCCCACATTGTTCTGGACTCCATGTGCTGCACATTGTCTCGATTTGTTGCTTGAGGATATGGGGAAACTCTCCTTCATCAAGGAGGCAGTTGATATGGCTAAGAGCATCCCCAAGTTTATTTATAACCATGCTTTTGTTCTTAGCCTTATGAGGAGGTTCACTAGAAACAAGGAGTTGCGGCGTCCTGCCATCACACGTTTTGCCACAACCTTTATTACTCTTCAGTCTTTGCTTCGATGTCAGTTCGAGTTGAAGCAAATGTTTGTGTCTAATGATTGGCGTAATTCTAGATACAACAGGAGACCTGATGGGAAAGCCATTGCAAAAATGGTGTACTCTGAGACATTTTGGCATGGAGTAGAAGAAGCATGTGCAGTTAGCGAACCTATAGTAAAGGTTCTTAGATTGGTGGATGGAGAGAAGCCTGCAATGCCTTATTTGTATGAGGGCATGGATAGGGCCAAGGAGGCCATTCGTTCCTATTATGTAGACAAGGGTTCTGCTGGCCTTGATAGGCAGATGATGTTATGGGATGTGATCGATAGTCGGTGGACAGGGATGCTTCATTGACCCATTCATGCAGCAGCACTCTTCCTCAACCCCGCATTTTCATACAAATGCAACTTTGATTTTGATGGCGAGGTGATGGAAGGGCTCCATACCTGTATTCAAAGGATGATACCTGATCCTGAGCTTCGCAGCAAAATCAATTGCGAGATATAGTCTTATCGGGATTGTGTTGGCCTATTTGGCTTTGATGATGCTATTAGGGAAAGGGCCCTCTTCATGCCACGTAAGTGACAAGTCATCACTCATTAGAAATTAGAAATTTGAATTTAAATATGTTTTAACTTTTAAGTTTTTGAATTTTTATTTCATTATTTTGTTGTAGATATTTGGTGGCGAAGCTATTGGTGCAAGGGCACCAAATTTGCAAAAATTGGCTATACGAATCTTGAGTCAAACATGTAGCTCTTCAGGGTGTGAGCGCAATTGGAGTGTGTTTGAGAAAATACACGCCAAAAAGCGCAACGGGTATAACTTTGAACTCAAGCCTTCGGTTGAGCAATTACACTTATTGTTATTTTTTATTTTTAATTTATGACCTTCAAGTGTCAAGAGTCAAGAGTCAAGACTCATTACTTTTTTTGACACTCAGGTTGGAGTTCGCACGCCTCAACGATTTGATGTATGTGCATTACAACATCCGACTTCGAGTGAGGCAAATAGAATCACCAATTGATCCAGATGCCATTTCCTTAGACA